>SNQJ01S0156058.1:6255-22354 GCA_010110895.2 Picea sitchensis | reverse complement strand
TTAATCATAAAGTCACCTTTTAATTTGCATCTCACAAATTAAATGACTAGGACCCACATTCGACACTTTCTCCCCCTTAGGCACCTAGGGAAGAGAAACACTTGCCTTGGTACTTTATTTTCATTAAAAATTTAACAATATTATTCTCCTTCGAAAGAGGAAGCTGATGATTCACCACCTCCATTGGTTTAACCTCCTCCATCGACTTCACCTCCCAACAGTCCTCTTCATCTTGAATGATCGAGTCTAGATACAGTTCTTTGTCCTCGTCCTAAGGGATTTGTCCGTAAGTCGTCATTTAATCCTCACACACATGCTGCTCAAAACTATAGTATTGTAGAATATCTTTCTCAAGCACCTTCTGCGATGTCGACTCTCGAAGTCCTTCAAAAATTTTCCTATGCAATAGAAGGCACTATTAAAGGCTATTGGTGTAATTGATCCTACCGATACGAACTTGATAATATTTGACTTGGAATATCATATTTCAAGGCTTCCTCCTCAATTAGTGTTTCAAATACAAGTTATTGTGGAAAATAAGAATATTTTTCCAACCGTTATTAATGAAGGAGCCTCGACTTGTGTCATGTCCGTCACTTGTTGGAAATAAATTGACTCTCCCTCCCTTACTGAGTCACACATTACTCTAAAATCATTTAATGGTACAAGATTTAAACCTTATGGTGTTCTTCCTTCATTGTCTATTATGTTAGAAGGAAAAATGGTTACTATTGAGGTTGAGGTATTTGATGCACCTCTTGATTACAACCTTCTACTTGTTCGTAGTTGGATTGATTCCATGAGCGCATTTTTTTCTACTATTTTTCATGTGATACATTTCCCTCACCAAGGAAAAGTTGTTACTATCGATCAACTTTCCTTCTTTAATTCTGATTCATGTACTAGTAACGTACCTTTTATTGCAAAAACACCTCCCAATTATGAGAATGTCAGTGTGGGTCTTCTAAAGGATTCATCGTTAATGGGGACGTTCCCCATTCCACCACCCAATATTCCTACTCCTTTTGGTGCTTCAATTAACATGATATAAACCACTGTTGGTGAAATCCCTGAGTTTTCTGACACTTGGATAGTGCCTAGATCTAATGACTATCTTCGTTACAATGACATAATGCCTTTAAGTTCAATGGAATTGTCTTCTCGAGCTATTCAATCGGAGACTCCTTCTCCTCATTCTCTCTTAGACATGTCTCTGGATTCGTTTCATGTATTTTTTCACACCGATGAGATGATCATGAAAATCATGTCTATGGAAGATAGCCCATGGGACGATGGGCATCATCGTTCTATTCTCTTTCTGGAACCTGAGACCACAGAGAGTTACCAATGGATTTTGAATCCGTCTACTGTTGTTAGTATTTCCCCTGTTCTTGAACTAATACACAATGTTTTGTATGAAGGTAACTTGGGTAATATTTCACCCACCATCCCTCTAGATATTTTGATTAAACCCAGAGTCATGGAAAATGTTCACATCGGTGCCTCATGTTCTGTTGATGAGATCCGAATTTACAAAGCTCTTTTACAAGAATTTCGTGACGTTTTTTCCTGGAGTTACAAAGAAATGCCTGGAATTGATCCAGATATTGTTGTACATGAGATTAAGACTTACCTGGATGCTAAAACCGTTTGACATAGACTTCACCTAGTACATCCACGTAAATTTGTTTCTATTAAACTCAAAGTTGAAAAACTTCTTAAAGTCGGTTTTTTCTATCCTATGGATTTGAATGATTGGGTGTCTAATATTGTTTCGGTTACAAAGAAACAAGGCATGATCCATGTTTGCGTATATTATAGGGATATCAACAATAATTCTCCAACCCCTTACGTTGACCAGATTGTTGACGACTGCGCGGGAAGTGAAATATTTTCTTTTATGGATGGTTTCTCCAGCTATAATCAAATCAATATTTTACCTGTGGATCAACATAATACTGCTTTTTTTTTCCCTTGGGGAACCTTCACATACCCGAAACTACCTTTTGGTCTCAATAATGTTGGTGCAACTTTTCAACGTGCTATGTCTTATGCTTTTCATGATATTAAGCACATTGTACAACCTTACCTAAATTATTTACCACACATTAAGTGCATCGTCAAGATCACCCGACACATTTGTAGGCCATTTTCCTACATTTTCTCTTTTATTGCATATGATTGAATCTGCATAAATGTGTTTTTTGTGTGGAGTCTAGACGACTTCTTATTTTTATCGTTTCTACACATGGGATTAAGGTGGACCCTCTGAAGGCTGAAGCTATTCTCAATCTGCCTCCTCCTTCTACATTACGCCAACTCCAAAGTTTGCAAGGGAAGGAAAACTTTTTACGTCGATTCATCCCCAATTACGCTGAATTAACAAAAGTTTTTACTCAACTTCTTAAAAAGGTTCACGATTTTGTATGGGACAACACTGCCAAGAAATCCTTTGAAGATTTGAAACTTGCCTTAACCCGTACACCACTCTTATTTCCACCCAATTATAGTCGAGATTATTTCTTATATTTAGTTGCTTCAGACTCTACCATCGCTATGGTTCTATTCCAAGAGGATGATTCGCATGATGAACATGTTATCTACTATTTGAGTCCGAGTCTCATGACCACCGAAACCAAATATTTGTATGTGGAGAAACTGGCCTTGGCAGCTATTCAAATTGTTCAATGTTTTCGTCATTATATATTATTGCGCATAACCACAGTCATTTACGATTGCAACCCTATGCAACACATCATTACTCAACAATTGTTGGGGGGGAAATACTCCAAATGGATAGGGATTCTCCAAGAGTTTGATTTGGAATTTGAGCATGCCAAATCAAAGAAATCTTTGGTTTTTGCCGAGTTGATATCTGACCTTCCCTCTACTAAGACATAAACTATGGCAAAGGATTCCTTTCCTGATGAGTCTCTCTTTCTTATCAGTTATGACGAAATATGGTATGGAGACATTATCATTTATCTCCAAACCCAAAATTTATGGCCCGATATTTCTAATGTAGATCGTCTTCGTATTCGGTATCAAGCTCGTCAATATATTATCCTTGGTGATACCCTTTACCATTGTGGTATTGATTCCATATTTCGACGTTGTTTAACCTATGATGAAGCTGAGAAATATTTGAATGACTATTATTCTGGAGCATGTGGTGGTCATATGTCTAGGTATGCCACTGCCCAAAATATCTTACGAGTTGGTTACTTCTGGCCTTCATTGTTTAAATATCTCATTATTGTCATCCAACAATTCCATGCTTGTCAAACATATAACAATAAGATATGATCCCATCCTTATCCTCTTTATCCTACAGTTTTTGTTGGTCAATTCGCTAAATGGGGCATTGACTTCATGACATGTAGCCCTCACTCGTCCAGGGGGCATGGATACATTATCTAAGCCATGGATTATTTCACTAAATGGGTCAAGTCGATGCATACATTTGATAACACTGGGAAAAATGCAGCGTTTTTCATATTCAATCATATCATTACTAGATTTGGTGTCCCTCACACCATCGTCACTGACCATGGTAGTCTTTTTCACAATTTCATGATGTCTAAACTTACCGAGAAGTTGGGTTTTCGACATGAAAACTCAACACCTTACTATCCATAGGCCAATGGCCAGGTTGAAGTAATTAACAAGGTTCTTACTACTATGCTTCGATGGATGATAGGAATTCACAAGTCAATATGGCACACGATGATATTCTCGGCATTATGGGCCTATCAAACATCCATTAAATATTCCACAGGGTTCACACCTTTCCAGTTAGTATATGGTATTGAATTTATTCTTTTGATTGAATGTGAAATCCCATCTTTGAAACTAGTTTTCGAACTTCTCCCTAACACCTCAGCTGAAGAGGAACGTCTCTTGTAATTGATGCAATTAGTCGAGACTCATTGTGATTTTTCCCTAGTCATTGAAACTCAGAAGAAGCATGCCAAAGATCAATATGAAAAGCACGTTAAACCATGTGTTTTTTCTAAGGTTTATTTGGTTCTCCTTTACGAACATGATCATGACTTATTAGGGGTCGGTAAATTCAAGCCCATGTGGCATGGCCCTTATATTGTGAAACACGTGTTGGAGAAAGGGGCTTATGAGCTGGTAGATTATGATGGAATTCCTTTGAGTGAACCCAGAAATGGGATTTACTTGAAGAAGTACTATGCTTAAACTATTTTTACATGAGTGTTGTGAATTTTTAGTGTATCACACTCTAGTGTGTTTTTTTTATTTTTGTTCCACCTTTTAGCTTCTTACATTGCAGTGTGATTGGTTTCTAGATGTCGGTGTATTCTATACCCTATATCGGCTTTGTTGATGGTTCTAGTTGTATTACTCAAAACCTATCATATGTTTCACGGGAAATCTATGCACCTATGGATGAGTTGATCAGTCTACATGGTGTTTTCCTTGTTCATGCAACTAATAATATCATGAAATACAGTGTCGTTATCGAATTATTAACTGACACCATTTTATTAGACATCCATCATCTTATTGTATGACTTGATTCATAGTTAGTAGTGTTGCAATTGAATAACATGTATTCCATCTAAAGTCCTACTTTGTTATGGGTATACTTAAGAATTCGCCTCTTGTAAAGACATTTTGATTATATTGAGTATCAACATATTCTTAGATGTCTAAACACATTGAAAAATGCATTGGCTAATTATGTGTTAGACAAAAATTTGAGACATTCATAAATCCAAACACACATTTAAAAAAAATACAAGTAAGTCGGTAGGAACTTTATATTAATACGAAATTTTTTACAAAAGGTGTTTGTCCAAGGACCAAAATATAAAAATAGTGAAGCTCGTGGCTTCTTATACAAAAGCATCAAGGATGTTTCTCGTTGTAACAAACAACTGTCTGTGCTACTCTATGGAGCAATCGACCAATAGATGTTGATACACCAACTATATGGCGTTGATAGCGATGAGGAAGTTCATCCACCATGATATGAGGGATGTTCATGGTTAATCCCTCTAGGTTCTTCTCAATCTCCTCGAGATCCTCGACAACAACTCCTCGACCCACCACAACACCTATCTCTCCTCGCCTCTAACTGGGAGATGATCCCGGAGGACAATAAGGTGCCACATCTGCATTATTGAGAGCACTTGATTAGTCTTGAATAAATGACAAAAAACATCATATAATGAAAATTTCCTTCTTACCTATGTCTCCCCACTAAGATCCCTCAAGAAGAGCTAAGTCAAGATCCTCACGGAATTTCGTCCTGGCATAAGAATAATCCTCCACCGTGATTAGTTGATCTCTCAGCCACTAGAAGAAATATTTGTCATACTTGACGATAGGCATGCGACCATGACGAGCCATAAAATCCACCCATATTTTCATATGTGGATCTTATGGAATGGGTATTCCCCACTCCACCTATAGACATAAGATGAGGACCCTCTCCAAGAAGAAGGACATTAAAATGAATCTGTAACAAAATTGTTTCAACCGACCATTTTGACACTTTGTTAGTTTCTTTTTCATGTTCTTTAAGACACCCTCGCACCAATTGAAGACCCGAGGCTCCATACACTCTATGGCGTATTGAAAGTGGCTTTGCAAATCCATGAGGGGAGCCACACTCCCTGTCATCCTGGTGATAGTATAGAGGATGGTTCTCAATGGTAAATCTCAAACATCCCTAATGGAAACCTCGCCACTATGTTTTTCCGTACCTGGCATGCAATGGTGTGCAACATAGTAATCCATGGTTTCTCCCCCGCCCCTTCTTCCCAAGAGTGATACCCAAGAGCCTCGGTGAGATAACCCTGTCAAAAAGTAAATGTCATATATATCCAAGGTGAGTGTATGCACACCCACATGAAAGGCCTGCTCATTTACATCCCACATGTGGACTAGATACTCTAGCAATCTCAGTTGGGCTCTCATGCCCTTAATTTTGAAGAACTTGAGTAAACCACACTTTTGGAGTGCCATGACAGTGCCCGGGTCATTCCTAGAAAAATAGGCTTCTTCCTCATGCTCCCGTTCCCTCCACTTGAGCATTTTGACTAAGGAAAACCTACCAAGTAACATCAAAAGATGATTAGAGTCATAAAAAATCAATTTTTGGAAGTTTTCCTAACTCATTTTTTCTTTTCAAAAATTGAGTTGTGGTCGTCGCAGGGCTCTGCTTTTACACAAAGCAACATCGTCGCACCTCAGCTTATAGTCCCCTGCAGTGATTTGAGATCGTCGTAGTTCACGACACTATGAGCCTATGATGATCTCAAAGCACAGTAACCTCCAAGAAATCAACCCAAACTCAAAATTAAACCAATAAAAATGAAATGTTAAACCATGAAAAGAGAAAGGGGCAAGAGATTACCTTTTTGACGGAAGCGGTTTGCAAAATGGTCCACTAGGCGCTCCAGAATCGATGCTTGAAATTGGAAGAAAAAGAGGGTTTTGGGAACTATTTGGGTGAAGTTACAAAATAAAATGGTAAATGGGTTGTTTTGACCTATTTTATTACTTTTTACCATATTTTATTGCAAAATTAAATTAAATTTTATATTTTACCTATGCCCTAAAGTCTAACCAACTTCGCAAAGTGTTTTATATTACAGATTGAAAGATCTAAGGACAAAACGTTTGACAGGGATCCACCATTTTTGGTTGTTTTTGTGTGTTTTTCTTATGTACATATGCTTTTAGGGTTTTTTAGGAAAAAATTCAAGCACGGTCTTAATTCTTTCTCACGCTCATGAAACCATGAGAATGCAATCAAGTAACCTTTTATCATTTTTTCGAACTCGCATTGGTAATACGAAAATGAACCCTATGGAGTATCCTTTAAGCTCTTTTCAAGCTCCCTATAAATGAAAAGATAGCCAAGCGACCTTCTTCTTTTCATGCTCGTAAAATTATTTGAAGAAAATGTCTGATGAGTGGTGGATTATCTCTTTTTCGGTCTCGTCAGACTAACTTATGAAAAATGACATTATTGAGTTCTCTTTAAGTGTTTTTCAGACTCTCTAAACATGAAAAAACCCTGAGTTTTATTTATTTGGACTTGTAAAACAAGCATCGAAAGGCCACTATGGGATCGAACCACTCCTTCTTAAGGTTCGTTAAACATACTCTGAGGGACTCGTCCAAAGGATGAGATTACATTACAATCATATTTTATCCTCCTTACAATTGCATAAAAATAAAGAGGTACTCGTCAGAAATGGTGGGGGGAAATTGGGAAATAAATTGTATCTGTATCTGTGTTAGTGGCAGTAAAGTCTCTCTTGAACATGACACCCCCCCTTCATCATTGTATCAGGGTTGGGAAATCCATTTGTCTCTCGTTTTACCATCCACAAGTTCATATATTGGGTCCTCCATGAGTAAATGTTTCCAAGACAATTGTCATTTCATTCATATGTTCAAGAGAAGTCCAACCTAAATAAGCCTTCTATCGATTCGGCCATCTGCAGTTATAAATTTTCTACCATGTGACGCAGACCCCCCACCTCCACGGGGTTTATTGACCTCCCGGTCACAAGATATTCTCTCCCTCGATCTGGATTATCTCTTTCGATTCCCTACTGGAATCCCACGAACAATTATCCATAGGTCCTTGTGAAACTCGGCTTTCACGAACAAGCACCAGGCGTAAGCTTCTCTCACGCGACCACAGGCTGTGACCACACATGTATCAAAAGGTGTTTCGCATTTTGTGATTTCGGGACTTCTGTTGCGAGTTACCCTAACTCCTTTGATTCTCGAAAACCTGACAGGGCCTAGTGCTTGCTAGCTCCACCCTTATCCTCTTTCCATATGACCCCTCGCTATGACCTGGTGCCAAACCTCCAAGCACGTCATGATTTCTCGTATCAAGAACTCCCGATGTGATTCACCTCCGTTCTCCTGAGGTTCGAACTCCCAATGCTTTGGATTTGATGGCTCATATCCTTCCTCGATCCAATGGATCAAGTCTCCTTTTCGTGTATCGGGACTTCATGTTTCATGAAGTTGGAGGGTCACTCGCCTCCCTGCTCTTGATCCCCGATATCCCAAAATTCCCCCTAGACAGTCAACGGTCCACGCTTTCTTCTCGATCGACGGCTACAATCAAGTCACGAACTTGGGTTTTGCAAGTTCTCACGATTCTCCCCTTTGACCTTTCTCTCATGTGAGTCAACGAAATGTTGATCTGCTGCCACCTGTCCTCTGATGATGGATGGTCTCGATGGTTTTGGGACTTTGCGTTTCGCGATATCAACTCTCCTGTGAAACTCCAATGGGGTTAAATCTTGTGCACGTTCCTTGGATCCAATGGTTGTTGGTCCACGCGCTCCTAGATTCTATTGCTCAGATTGGTTTCTTCTTGTGTGCTCTTCTGGGTGTCTAGACGTGGGTTCCAACGGTCTAGATCTCTCCTCTGCAGCTGATCCAATGGCTACCCATGCTCCTCCTTTTTATCTTTCAATTTCTTCTTGACTTGGAATATTTCCAATGTTCCAAAGGCCTCGACATTTGATTCCTCTACGAGCCCGATGACTTTGGTCTCACCCCGCATTCTAAAGATGTTGTCTCTCCCGATCTTTCAAACTTTCTTAGTCTCTAAGGGACTCGGCCCTTCCTCTTCTTTAGAATATTTCTGGTGCTCTTCCTGGAAACCTTCTGCTCAAGCACGCCTTATTGAGGCTACAGAGTATTCAACAACTCTGTAAGTGTCTTCCTCTGACACTTCCCTTATCTCTGAACTCAAAATAGAGTTCTTCTTGTGCACTCTTTGCACTCGGTCGATGCCCTCCTGGAAGAGGTTCACATAATCCTTAATGATTTTGTCTCTCTATGCCTTCCTCTACACAGTCTTCACCTCCAGAGTATTCAGTAACTCTGAGGCTTCTCCTTTGAGTTAATGATTCCACTGGTGCGCCCTCCTAGCACATCTTTGCCTGAATTCAACACAAAACTGAGATGTGCACTCTTTGCACTGGCTCACATAGTCCTCAACACTCTGTCATGCAACCCTTTACATTCAGCCACAAAGGACCTAGACTAAAACCAACAAACTCACAGACAACAAATTCTATCTATAACCTACAGATGGAACCTATCATACATCTACAACATAAATTCATAAACACATAAAAGACAACATTCAAATGCATAACCACATAGACAACTCATGGGCAGGAAAAAATTCTTTGTATTAATCTCAGAATGTCTGATTACAATATGGGTGACCTCGGACTGCACAAAGTCTCGACTCTTCTCTTCTTCTCCTCTATTCTAATCTCCTCTGCCTTAGCTAATCTTCAAAAAAACTAATGAATCTAGATACAAAGATCTTTTTTACAAAATAGGGGCTCCTCGATATCTTCCCTCCAAGCTACCTACTATCATGGATTACATTAAATGAATATTCAATGGTTGTCTAGTATGAATTGGATCTAGATCTCCCCAGCCTGTCAATCATTAAAGGTGACTCTACCTACAGCCTGGTCAAAGGCATCTGTATGGCTATCCCAGCCTTCAAACATTTAATTTGCATTAAATATTACAATTCAAAATTTAAAAGTGAGAGGGATGGCACCTCTCTCCTCCATTGAATGTGTGTGAATGTTGGTTGGTTGGCGCATTGCTGACGTGGAGCGATGTTCCTGCATCACCATGTCGATCTTCCCTGAGTCATTTTTGAATCACTTCATACTCTGATCTACTTCAAACATGTTACATATTTCATTTCAATGATGGGGGATACATGAAGGCCCTCCTATGATGATTCTTTTCCTTTTGAATTCAACTCATTATCCAGGAACATGACTTATAAATCACGTTAGTACCTTGGAGCCTGCATGCCTCAATGGAAGGTCTCTTCGCTTTCAACAATGGGTTCACATCATTGGCCCTTGATTGGAATATTCCATCAAGTGTTCGACTTCAACTCATTCATTCACATTTGTTGGATTGTAATAGAGTACCTTGGGAGTCATTGAAATCAATGGTGATTTCCCTC
This sequence comes from Picea sitchensis, assembly GCA_010110895.2. Taxonomy (NCBI): domain Eukaryota; kingdom Viridiplantae; phylum Streptophyta; class Pinopsida; order Pinales; family Pinaceae; genus Picea; species Picea sitchensis. The sequence goes on along the minus strand of SNQJ01S0156058.1, from coordinate 12,333 downwards.
GCACTTGTTAATGATTTTCATTAATGACCGGTAGTCAAGTGGTTCCTACCATGTTTGACTTCAACACATGTAATCACATGGTTAGATTCGTACTTATAGATGATGGAAATGAAGACCCTGGATCTCATCATATCAGTCCATGTTGTGACGGAGTATTCATAAGTTTGTACTGACACATAGATCCACTGTGTATTTCTCGTGGCTATGTCCAAATTTGAATTCTTTAAAGATCATAGATCCATAGTGTATTTCTCGTGGTAATGCTGAATCATGATGACATGGATCCACAGTGTATTTTTAGTGGAAATGACTCACTTGACACTTATTATTAGAGTCACTTGTAGTCTAAGTATGGGAGTGCCTACCTCAGAAGATGGTATATTATTATTCATATGCTTGATTGTTTGCAGGTTCCTGACTGATGTGCTTCTTGTTTTTGACACACACATTCTACAAAGTATTTCAGTTATCACAAGTTCCAACTTCATACTTCAGGGGGCATTATGTTGCACATTATTTTGGTCACCCCAATGATCAACTGATGACATGTGCATAACTCACTTCCATGTTCCGTGAAAACACTAAAATATACTTTCTCCATGAGAAAAGTGGTTTACCTTTTCTTCCTTAAAAACTATGACAAGGGAGATCAACGCACCCTACTCTATACTTGGGGTGCGACGATGCTTGATCATCACATGCTGCACCAAATATAGACTACGGTGTCGTCATAGGTTTCCTGTGCATAGGGTGTGACAATGCTTAAACAAGGGAAAAGTCAAAATTCATGAATGTTCTAAAAAGCAATCTTCTAGAAGATGAGGTGGCCTCTGATTGGCTTGGATCTTACTCACTTCTCTGATTTAGTGGGATCATCCTAATCTCCTCATCCATCCCTCATTCACCCTATATAAAGAGGGATCTCTTATGGAAAAGGCTAAGGTTTGCAAAGGCTTGCATATGCATGAAGAGTTCTTCTATATATTATACTTGAGATAGCTTTACTTTGTCTCTCTAAGTCATATGATGGATCTTCTTCATCAAAGAAATTGGAGAAAAGGTGTGTGTGTTGGAGAAAAGAGCCATTGAAAGGGATCTTGCAACATAAAGGCATGGGATGTATTCTCTACTTTCTATTTTAATATAATGCAACAATACATTTCTTCCCTATAAAGGTGTCTTGAATTTTATTGTATAACTCCTTGATCTTATACATAGAATTCATTGGATTATATATATATATATATATATATATATATATAATTTTTCTCCCTCTTTGTCGGTTTGTTCTTCTTAAGCAGGTTCACCATCTCACAAATCCAAAGATGGAGTGACAAGGAAGACACTAGCAATGATCAAGAATCATTTAAAAGGTATGTCACTTGTCCCTCTCTGAACTAGTTTGTATGGCAATGAAGTCTAAGGTGAAGTTTGTATTCTGTCTTGTTTTGTTCTAGATTCATGTGGAATTTAGGGAGATTAGTTTGTGTTTTCACTTATCGATTTTTCCGATAACACCAGTAAACAATTACTTGAAGTGAATCTCACAATTTCAACTTTTGTACAAGCAGTTATAACGCTAGTGTTGGCATAGGGGCAGAACCAAGCTTCAACGCTTAACAATGCACCAACAAAAACTCGACTATTGGCCCTTTCAGAAACGCTTGTGAAGTAGGAGAATCCTCATCTGAGGTAGAAGCAGGGGGGGTAGAGGAAGCAAGTATATGTAACTAGGCTGAGACACAAATCTGTGATAATAGCACTTCACATAATATTCTATTAACACTTAGGAAGTATCATGCATTAGTTTATTAACCCTATTAACACCACAGAGCATAATCAAAGATAGATCAGTGTAATAACAACAAATGATTATATATCCAGAGTAATTAACACTGTGAATTAGATATAACACTCATTTATCATTTAATCTGAGAAAAGCACTTAAACAAGCAAACTCTATATCCATTACACATCATCATCAAACACTAAGCAAATGCATAACAAAGAAAAGACACTTCACAAACAAAAACCATGAAACACCAAATCTTTGTGGTTCACCCCAGGGTGGGGATACACCCACAAACTGCTTCACCTATTTATTATTCACCAAGACATTACATTCAACCACTTATGTGCACTAAGCCACAAAGTCGAACTTCGCACCAGATAGGAGATATGCGCACTAATCACTAGATCCTCCTTCCAAAACTAGGTTAAATGAACAGATCCAAAATATCTTCTCATGACACTTAGCACCTTATACAAAGTCATAATCGGGCACATAGCCTCGATGCACATACATTCCTTTGCACAAAGCACTACTTGTACTTAGCTCTCCCTTCTACACTACATTCATCTTTATTTATACTTTACAATAAGGCATAACATGGGGAAAAACCCATGGGACGACATCCCATAAACCCATTAAAAAACCCTAGAGGACCCTTTAATGGGTCCTCATAGCCTTCAAAAATGTGATATCCACGATCTCATATCTACTTGGGCGCTCCTACTTTGATCAATGGTCGAATTACAAAAGTGGGTTAAAACTGACCAAAGTTTCCCCAAAACTTGGTCGAGGGCCAACAACCCCCAACACTGACCTGGGACTTGTCCTGAGTCACTCAGGTCTGGATAATGTTGCTTCGAAATCCTTGAGCTTAACTCGAGTTACCTCAACTTGCTGCTTTGCCTAAGCCTCCTTCTCAATGAGCTCCTAGACTATCTGCTCTGTAACAAGCCCTTCCAGGCATTGTTCTATAGCCACAACTACTTGATATAAATGTGAGCCCTGTAAATCGATCTCCTAGAAGACCTTTCAATCTTCGTCCTACACAGGTTGTAGCTTCTGTGTTACTTCCATCACCTTACCCTGGAGGGCAGTGATTTGTTGTTGTACTATGCATTTCTCCTAGGATCTCTTCATCCTTTCTATTTCTATGAGCTGCTTCATCTGCACCTGCAATGTGAATTCTTGTTGTTGTGCCCCCTGTAACTGAGCTTCTAGATTCCTTAACTATGGATCCTCGATGAGGAATTCATATGTTTGGGCACTTTTTTCACTTAACTATTTGCATTCCAAGGTGAGGGATCTTATAATTTCTATTGTGTTTTTGGAAGTCTCCTCCCTCTGGTCACACACCTCCTGCGGGGTGCTCGGTACTGTTCGGGCCTCCAATTCTTTTATCCTAGCATGAAGCTGCTGGAGGGTCTCTGCAAGCTTCACTACTTGAGCTTCGGTCGGTTCTTGCTCCTCCTGTGCCAAGCCTGGAACAAAGCGACATACTTTACTGAATACTTATTTTATCATGGCATGCTCTGCGAGAATTTGTTCTTTGTCCTTCTGTAGCTGGGATTTTTCCTCCTGAAGATTCGCCCGAAGCTCTGCTTTCTCACTTTCATGGGAAGCTACACCGTCTTGCACCACTCATAACTGAACTAGGAATTTTTCTTTCTCCTTTTTCAAGGCTTTTGTAGCCTTCTCCTTCTCTTCCTGAGCTCTCTATAATCGGGCTTCTATTTCCTCAACAAGCCTTCTTAACTGGGATGCTCTTTCAATGGTTAGGTCTCTTTGTTCCTTCCTATATGCCTTCAACCCTGCTTCCAATACTTTGACCTGTCCTGGAGGTAATCCTTTAAGGTTAACCTCAACATCCAAGTTGGGGCTAGAATGTACTTCTACGGGGGTGGGAAAATTGATGCTATACTAAGGGAGGGTGACTCGAATCCCTAGTTCACCCTGAAGAGTCAATTTGTCCTCAATATGTGATGAGAAAGGCGTAGACAACGCAATAGACATTGCGCGGACCAAATGAACAACCTGTTGCACTTCCTTCAACTCCCTCTCAATATTTTCATAGAGCTTCGCTTGTTTCACTTCGTATCTTTGCAGCATGTCTTCATAGGCGTCCTCCATAGCTCTACGGACCAGACTGATGTCGTCATCAGTGAGAGTAGCTTCCAATTGTGGCTTATTGGTGCACACTTTCTTCCTTGCTGAAGGTTTCTTCGAAGAAAGCTTCCTCTTTTGTGGTGTCACTATCCCAACAGGGGGATCTTCAGGTGGAGGGGTGGTAGCTTTGCCTCCTCCTTTCTCTTCTTCTTCTTCATATCCTCCTCCCTGTCCTTCTACTTGGCCTTCTCCTCCTCCTTGTCCTTCTGCTTCACCTTCTCCTGAAGTTTTCTCTTTGTCCTCTTCATCAGTCTCTATGTCTTGGACTTCATCCTTCTTTTTCTACTTCTTCATCCCACTGGACTGTCCGACATGTTCCACTCGTGTAACTATTAGGCTTCCTATAGTGTCACTGTCTGATAACTCTGCATCAGCGATAGGTACAAGAAATTATTTTGGCGATTCGTTTGTAATCTGCTCCATATCTTCACCTGTCAGGTTGTAATATGACTGTAATTCTTTGTGGTGCTCATCTCTTCGCGCAGTGATGTAAATAAAGTGGGGATCAATGTGGAACTTCTCTATGGGCCGATAGTGATATAGGGTACGTGGTGTCATATGCGGGAATGATTCAATGGCGACCTTCAACTACTAATAATATCTGTGAAACATGACATTAGACTACCACTGCTTCGTCATATCATTGGTATACCATAGGCTGGAAAACTTGGTGGCTAAGGGCTCCATAGGTTCAATTTATGGGAAAGTGGCTCCTTCAAGCATCTTCCAAGCCACAAAAGTGATTAATATGATCAACCAACTGTAGTGAAATTTGTATCCCAAGTCCTGGGCTTTGTGAGAATCTTTCTCTATCTCATTGACGAGGTAGTTTGCCCAGTTCATCTGCATGCCCTCCACACACTTTCCTGTGAGGTCCACCACGAACTCGGTGACCTGTGTGGGGCGATTTTTCCTCACTATATTTCCAGCTAAGATTTGATGAGAAAGGCACACTACTCCATCCTATATGGAGGCTACCTTATAACCTCATTTCCCTTTCTATACCTCTCCATATGCTTCCTTGATGCATTGTTCTAATGAACAGTCTGAGGCCTTCTCTGTATAAAACTTTTGAGGGTCGGTACCCTTCACACTTAAACCTATAATCTGATGGATTAGCACTGGATCCATAGTAACTCTTTTGTCGATCAATATATATCCTTCATGATAGCATGACATAAGGAGTTTAGCGCAAGCGTTAACCTCCTGGTGGCGACCAAAATGGGGGATATTCATTACATTCAAAATGGTTTACTGCACCAACCCCTTAATCCATGGTTGTGAGACGAGGCGAGGTTTCTTTCTAGTTGTCTTCATTAAGTAGCGGTGAGGAGATAAAGTGACGTAGTTCTTCTGGTCTCCTAAGTTGAATTTTTTGTTCTTCAATAGTGGGATCTTCCCTAACTGACTCCCGACTATGCGAATTCAGAATGTACGCAGTGAATACGATGTACTCAAAATCTTGAGGGATATTTTCGCAGTTAACATCACTGACCAAGGGCATAATATATTCAGGTAGGATTGATGGGATCTCCTTCGCATTAGCCAGATCACCATGGTGCTTTCTTCTCTGTTTAGTTACAGGGTTCACACAGGTGGAACGAAGTCCAGTCGAAGGGGAAGCTTGCAGTCCCCTAGTCGATGACACCTGAATACCTTCAGAAATAGGTCTTCTGACCATAAGCTTCTTAAGAACTTCCTCAACAGAATTCTCCAACTCGTTGGGTTCGCCCGACATTCTAGATTTTAACAGACAGACGGGGTAGACAAACAAACAAGAGAGGTATACTTCCAGATAACGATAGACAACTCAATTCGTCACTTGGAAAGTTCTCTTCTTAGCTCAGTCAATCATGGGTAGAAAAAAGTGGTCTCAACGCCACCATCGATGAGTTAAATAAGAAGGGCGTCATGACGGATCTTCCAATGGACAGGAAAATGCCTCCATCGATGTAAATCTAGTCATTATGACGTGGTCTCAATTGTTGAAAAGTCAACAAGAAACATGTGTCTAATTTAGTTTTCCCTTAATTAAATTAGACAATAAATATTAATCTATTATCTCATTCATAACTGAGTGATTTGGAATTGTAACAGAATTGTAAGTGTAGTTAAGTGAGTTA
>SNQJ01S0156057.1:4750-22354 GCA_010110895.2 Picea sitchensis | reverse complement strand
CCCAGAGTTTGAATAAATTGCTTTCCAACTTTAGCCAACCCAGCAAATAAAATAGTTTGAATGAATTGCTTTTCAACTTTAGCCAACCCAGAGTTTGAATAAATTTTCCAACTTTAGCCAACCCAGCAAATAAAATTACAGAGGAGGTTTCAATGGTTTTTAGTTGTTTGGTGAGTAGGATGAAATCAAATTTCCACATTTCTACATAGAATTTATATAAAAATATAAAGTAGGTTTTAGTGTTTTTAACCGATTTAATTTATTTATATATTTAAAAATACATTTAAACAATATAAAATTTTGATTTCATAAAATTTATATAAAAATATAAAGTAGGTTTTAGTGTTTTTTAACCGATTTTAATTTATTTATATATTTAAAAATACATTTAAACAATATAAAATTTTGATTTCATATAGATTTAGATTTATATTCCTAGTTAAAAAAATATATAAAACAATTAAACTATCCCTCAACAGCTCAATAGAAACCTGTGTTGTCATTACTCTGACCTCATTTTTGGTATCTTGTAGTTTGTTTAAGAACTATATGCTTTTATATCCAATCTTGTATTGGATATTTTTTTATAAATGTCTAAATCCACCGATAATGAGATTAAACCATCGCATCACAATATATAAATGATTGAAGCCCACATTTTGAGGCAAACATAAATTATATTAATAGATTGTAATATGACATGTCAAATCAAAGAGTTGTTTTATGGTTAATTATATTAAAATGTCTTTGTAGTTGGGGCTTAGACCTGGCTGTGACCAAATAGTTATGTGCAGAAAGTTATGTGTACGATGCAAGGTGTTTGCGCTCTTCCATATGGTGCCATTTATTGAATAATTAAAGTGTTTAATTTTTAATTGTTTTTTCTTTTTATTTGTTTTTTTGGATTAATGGAAAAGGTTCACTGCAAGTTTCCAATTTTTATATTTATATTATTATATTTTTGAAAATATTATAATATATATTTTTGAAAATATTATTTGTTTTAGATTATATATATGGAAAAATATTGTTTTTTATTTTTATGTGTATAAGTTTAGAGTTAATATCATGCACAAGTATAGGTTTAGACTTACACACTAAAACATGATTGATTATTGTTAGACCATCGAATCCAATTTAAATAATTGATTTCATAATTTAATTTTTGTGTCTTTACTAATTTTTTAAATATATATTAAATTAATATTAAAAAATATACATAAATAATGTCACATAAGGATTAAACTCTACAAATTGTTTCAATATATTTTATCATTTAGGTATTAAACTACCATCTTAACACAAATATATATGCATTATATTTTAGAAAACAAGTAACATACCATTATTGGAAGAACATGTTTTTTTTCTTTGAATTATACAAAATTTCTATCACTAAAAGTTATATATTTTGAAAGTTAAATAGTTATTTATGTTTCATCTTTTTACACCATATTCTAATAAGTTGTACATGCACCTCAAATAATTCATCTTAATAAAATTATTGTTTTTTTAGTTTTTTGTTGCAATTAATGCATCACTAAATAGAAACATTAACTTGCACTATGCCTTTTAACTTGACATTGTTAAAAATAATGATGATCCAATTTGTGTAAAAATAATCAACAATAGTCTTATATATTAAAGAGGTCTTTTTCAATTATCTGTAATGACTTGGATAGGTTTATTTACTTGAATCTAAAGACAAAAGAGTTGTTACAAACAACCATTTCTTGAATCTCTATTAATGCTGATATAGGGAAATATATTTTGGATAAATTTATACTATAAAGAGAACCATAAACAAACATTACCAATAGATTACTACTTTTCATTATATTTGTATCTTTTTTAGGATGAGTGTGTTACTATCTCAAGCATGACTACAAAGGGTGGCTTGGATAAAAATTTGAACAATATTATACCCTCTTGGTGAAAATACTTTATATCATATCACAATCAAGTAGCACTAAATTTTTTTTGAAAGGCACATAAGTCTAATATTTCTATCAAGGACTTACACCATTTGAAAAGCTTGATACACATACTAGTTATGTTATGACTTACAAGTCAACTTATTTCCTTCTAGTCTGCATACTTGATTGCTCAATGGGAGAGGTGAAAAGGTGGAGTGAATGATATAGTTGAGACAAGAAAGGGTTGCTAATCCCTTTTAACTCATTAAATGATGCAAATCTATTAACTTTGTTAGAATATCCATCATTCTCTAATGACTCTCTTACTTACATTAAAAAAAGGAAGAAAAAAAGAGACAAAAGGTTAAGTGATCATCATGAGTAACCCTTGTTCAGATTTAAAAGAGAGTAAAATAATAAGTGGACACACTCAATTTTTTTAGTGAATTTATGTTTTTTCCCATAAAGTTCCACCTTGATCTATTAGTTTCTTTCAAAATTTTGGTGATCTAGATCATCTTAAATAAGAAAACACAAGACCAAAGTTTCATAATCAAAGTTCCCATCAATAAAGTGGAACTATAACTTTGATAACATTCTATTCTTATTAGGAATGATTTTTAACTAAAAAAAATTACATTAATAATTTACTCCATTTAAAAATAAATCTCTTATAAAAATATTGTAATTGTAAAGAAGTTGAATCATTACTAATATAAAACAGAAATAAATGTTTAGAAAGTAAATACAAAAATGAATTAATAATTTACTCCATTTAAAAATAAATCTCTTATAAAAATATTGTAATTGTAAAGAAGTTGAATCATTACTAATATAAAACAGAAATAAATGTTTAGAAAGTAAATACAAAATGAATGTTTAAAAAGTAAATATATAATTGAGTATGATTTAAATACAAATAAAAAGTTAAAAACTAAATATATTATTAAAATATTAAATATCAAACACTAAATAAACAAATATAATAAATTAAGTATGATTTAAATACAAATAAAAGGTTAAAAACTGGATATATTATTAAAATATTAAATATCAAACACTAAATAAACAAATATAATAAATGGTCAATTTTTAAAGAAAATAATAAAAATATGCATTCATAAATTCTTAAGTATATAACTCACTTAGTTAAAAAGTATTGAAATTACACTATTATATTATAAAGGAGAGATATTGTAATTTTTATTATTATTATTATTATTTTATAAAGTGGAAAAATCTATCATAATTCTATTGTTAATAGGTAATGAGGACAACTAATAATAATAATAATTATAATTATAATAATCTAATTTTAAGGTCATAAACGAGAGAGACATCTTACTAAGAAACATATGAGAGAGAAGACATTAGCTCTCACCATAGTTTTGGAATCCTTAGTCTATGTCCTTACATAAAAAAATGAAAAACTTTTAACTGATAAAAAGTAGTTTTAAGTCCTACTCCAAAACCAAAAATGATTTCAACCACTCATTAGTATCCACTAGACACCACACTCTATCAAAAAGTACTAGAAACATCTACCTGCAATCCCATACATAACCTAAATATTAAACTTTGTTGCAATTTAAACTCAGAGGGAGGTGAAAAGTGAACCTAAATATTAAACTTTGTTGCAATTTAAACTCAGAACCCGGGAGGTGAAAAGTGTGTCGCTTACTAAAATTGGATATAATTATTATCTTTAATATTTTGAATAATTATAAATACCAGATATAATACAAAAGCGTAGAAATTTTGAAACTTCGCATAGAAGTAACGTATAACATAAAACCATAGAAGTTTTTCTTTGTCTTCTTTTATAATTTTAAAATCAAGATTGCGTTTTTTTTTAATATCATCGTACTTAGAATTAGGTGAAACAAACAAAGGTGAGGAAATGCTCACAATCTGTATTATTGAATGAGGATTGATTACATCATTATATAGTAAACTACTCTACTTATTCAGTTACATCAAATCACAAATAACTAAGATCTACATTAAGTGAAGTAGAGTTCAACTACGCTATTGAATCTTGCAACAAATGCTTAGTCCATTATTTATAAGTCTCCCCATTAATGGAGAATGGATTGACTTCTACACCTAACATCTCCCTAAATAGTTCAAACTTAATCTTTCCAAGAGGCTTAGTGAAAATATGAGCAACATTTTCACTAGTATTACAATACATAAGAGCTATTTCATTTGACTGCAACTTTTCTTTAACAAAATGAAACTGAGCATCAACATGCTTTGTCCTTGCATGAAAAATTGGATTCTTCGTAAGATTGATTAAACTTTGATTATAACATTTGATCATTGTAGGTTCCTTTTGTTCTTTTCCAACATCTTGAAAAAGTCTTCTCAACCAAACAACTTCACAAGTTGTTGCACACAAGGATTTATATTATGCTTCAGTAGAAGACAAAGATACAATAGGCTTCTTTTTACTACTCCATGAAACAACCCCAGATCCAACGCCAAACGTATATCCAGTGGTTGATATTCGATCATCCAGATTGTCAGCCCAGTCAGAATCTAAGTAACCTGTCAACTCAACATCAGATGCATCAGTATATTTAATACCATAATCAATTGTTCCTTTTAGATACCTCAGTACTGCCTTTGCTGCATTCCAATGGATTTCTAGAGGTTTCACCATAAACTGGCTTAACACACTCACATAGTATGCAATATCAAGTCTGGTTGTGGTGAGATAATTCAAACTACCCACCATCTGTCTATACATAGTGCCATTCACCTCCTTTAAACCATCATCACAAGAAAGTTTTACATTCTGCAGCATGGGAACAATAAAAGATTTACACTGATCCATTTTAAATCTCTTAAGTACTTCTCTGACATACTTACTGTGACAAACAAAATTTTGGCTTGCATTTCTCCAAACTTTAAGACCTAGGCAGTAGTGTAACTCACCAAGATCTTTCATTTCAAGAACTTGTGACAATTGCTCCTTGATTTCATCAATTAATTTCTCTTCATTTCCTGTAATTATCAAATCATCAACATATAAGAAAATCAATACTATATACCCCTACTCATCAAATTTTGTATAAAGATTTGGATCACTTTTGCTCCTCATGAAACCCCATTGAAGAAAGAAAGAGTTTATCTTCTCATACGATGACCTAGGTGTCTATTTTATTCCATACAATTCTTTCTTTAACTTACACACTAAGTGTTCTTGCCCATGTTCCACAAACCCTTCATGTTGAGTAAGGTAAACCTCCTCCTCTAACTCACCATTCAAAAATGCAGATTTAACATCTAATTGGTGCAACTTCCAATGGTACTTTGTAGCTAAAGAAATTAATAATCTGATAGTATTCAATTTAGTTACTGGTGCAAATGTTTCAGCATAATCAATACCTTTTATTTGTGAATACCCCTTTGCAACCAATATATCCTTATATTTGTCTATACTACCATCTTATTTAAACTTGGGTTTGTATATCCATTTGCATCCAATGGGCTTTTTATGTTTAGGCAATTCAGTCAATTCCCAAGTATTTTTTTTCATTATAGATTCATATTGTTCCTCCACTGCATTTTGCCATTCATCATGTTCATTGGCTTCATCAAAACTCATGGGTTCTATGAAATTTGAAATGATACTCATCGGGTCATAGTCTCTATACCTCCCAGGGAGCCGAACTTGTCGTGAAGATATTCTCAATTGATTATCTTCCTCCCCACTTTGTGAAGATCTGTCTTCGCCTCTAGGTAAACTGTAACTGCTTGAAGTATCCATATCACTGAGTCCATCTTGATGTTGTTGTTGTCACTGCAGTTGTGGCTATTTTTGTGGTGGCTTCTATTGTCATGGTTGTTGTTTCTCTTCTTTAACTTCTTCATCAAGAAGTCTATGCCATTCCTCATGATTGTTGTTGTCATTATTTCCTGCTTCCTACTCATGGAAAAGTACATCTCTACTTGCAAATAGCTGTGAGTAGAAGGATCAAGCTTTGATTTGTATGCTTCAGATTGAACAATACCCTATAGAAAAAAACATTTAGTAGGCTTTATCATCTAATTTATTCTTATTCTCCTTTGGAATATGAGCAAAGCCTTACACCCAAATACTTTCAAATTGTGAACTGTAGGTTTGGAACCATAGAAGGCTTTGAAAGGAGGAACATTATCAAGACATCTTGTTGGACTTCTATTCTTTAAAAAAACTACAGTATTTACTTAATTGTGAGAAATATATTCGAGATTCTTACCTTTCATCATCTTGCGTGCACACTCTACCAGAGATCCATTTTTACTTTCAGCGACTCCATTCTATTGTGGAGTGTGAAGTCTTGTAAGCTAATGGCACTATTTAGATCTTTGTAATGACTGATGAAGTCTCACGATTTATACTCTCCCCCTCGATATAAAGCGAGGAGGTTGATGGATTTTCTTGTCTACTTTTCCATGGTTTTGGAATTCCCTTAAAATTTTCCGAAAGCTTATCCTTTTTTCTTCTAAGGAAACCGACTGTAATGTATCATGTCACAATCATCGATAAATAACCTTAAAGTAAAATGCACCTCCTAAAGAACTGAAAAAGGTACGCATAGGCCTGACACATCGGTGTACCAAGATATAACACATCTCTCTTTTTTCCTGTTAGGATTAGAGGGGAATTCATTTTTGTGCATTAGGAAAGATGCACATTCATCACAAGCAACATTCTCATTACTTAACATGGGAGGCCTTCAACCATATTCTTTTACGTAATAACAATAAATTAGGATGATTGATGTGGCCATACCTTTGATGCTAAAGAATCTATGCAGCATAGTTGCAGAAGTTAGTGCGTGATGTGTTTTGTTGGTAACATCAAGATTGTCTGGACTACTCTTGCTCGACTCCAGTTGCAACAATTTTGAATTGGTCCTGCAGATCCTTCACTATGCAACAATTCTTAAAGAATTCAACCTTCAAATTCTGATATGTAATGGTGGACACAAAGATCAAACTTTTATTTATCCCTGACACATAAACAACATTGTGAATGTGGCGAATAGTACCATTCGACAATGTCACGGGAATGTTTCCATATCCCTTGATCCGATGAGTGCGGTCATCTCCAAGATATATCTTGGCACCATTTTGTGTTTCTTTAAAATTAGCATACGGTTCTTATTATAGGTCATATGTACTGATGCTCCAAAATCCAAAAAACCAGGCATCAAAATCATCTATTTCCAGCGAGGATAACGTTAGACACAAACTGCCTAAGATCCCGTGAGTCAAACTCAGGAGGTTCATCAGTATCATCACTAGAAATAAACAAACTGAGATCATGATTTGAATGGCACTTTCTGCATAATGAGCTGAATGTGTTCTAGGTTTATTCTGGCCTAATAGCTCTTCTTCTTATGACGGTCTTTAACAATATGTCTAGGTCGACCATAATAAAACAACTCTTTGACTCATTCTTGTTAGATTGCATACCTTGATTAGGCCTTGGAGATTGTCTTCTGCGATGAACTGCCTCTATACCATGAATTGCCTCCTCTACCTATTTCTCCTGATATCCCTCGCGGATCTCTTGGTGCAATACAGTGCAAATGTAGCTAGCAGGACAGTTTCCCGCACCTCTCTTCCTCTTGTGGCAAAATACCTGTCAATTCTTCAAAAATAGGAGGTTTCTCCCTTGCTACGATACCTATTATGAACATATGATAATATTATAGCATACCATTCAAGGTAATAGTGACCCGGATCGATTATTTGGAAACTATTTATCCTATATTTCCTAGCTTGTCTTTCCCCTCTTTAATACGACCCAAAAAATTAACTACTTGATTCATTTTCATCCATCTTAATGCATAACAATTTAGTTTTCAGAAAAAATGATTTATTATTGGATGGATTTCATACAAGGATTTAGCGTTGTCCATGTTTTATTGAAGTTGTAGCTTCTCTAATATGTGGAATTATGTTATCTTTAATATACATGCACAATATTCTACGCTGCCTTGTTTTTTCGCTTCTCCCAATCTTGGATCTTTGATGTTGTCGCACCTGTAGCCACATCAGGTTTCACTTTAGCTTTCTTTGCAATGTTCCGGACACCATAGCCCTCCATTAGGGTTTGTATCTTGTTCCGGTTAATGAAATTTGAGCCATCTAACTTGTTAGCTTCATTGAGGTAGGTCTCCGCTAGAGGATTCACCATCTCTACAAATGTATGCTCGTCCAACTAGACAAAGGATCCTTATATCACCAATGATGAATCACCAAGAATATGCAACTTTAGTCAAGAAGTGCCACCCGTGCATAATCTTCTACCTTCAAATCCACCGAAATCCATCTCTACCCTGAACTTTTATCTTAAAAGTCAGAAAATTTAAAGAAACCTTAACATCACTCCATGCATATAAAAACTCTCATATACAAGATCCACCTTAAAACACCCTCATATAAAAAATATCCACTATAATAGACTTTAATATCCCCTTTTTAAAGTTTATACCTCACAAATATGCACTTTAATAAACTTTAATAAGAAATTAATAACTCCCTTTTGTACTTCATAAAAAATATCCACTTTAATAAGCGGCTTCATGAGGAAAAGAAATAAAATAAAAATCTTCACGTTTGCTTGAACCTCATGAATTTCCAATGAAAAACTCATGCATAGAAACATATGGATGCACTCACCCAATTTGGAGGCCCGGATCGTGACAATCACTCTCACAACCCTCTATTCACGCGACTCCCTCACACACACACGGCTTGCCTTGGACTCAGCAATGATCGTGGAGAATGGTTCGATCTGCAGCAATGAGAATAAGTGGCTCCTTCACCCGCCCACGTGAAAAACCTCACGCAAACACCCTTAAGGAAATTGTGGCATCCACCCTTCAAACAAGCTCACATCCCTTCTCAAGCTTGAACCCACGTGGCCTGCGCAAACACAGGCGTTTCCACCATACCGCCCCATGCTTGGATTTTCCACTCTGCCTTGGCATCGAGAGGAAAACTAGGAGAGGAGGGAAGAACACAAACTAGAGGTGGAGAGGAGGGATGGACTCGAACAAGAGGTGGAGAAAATGGAAATGAAAGCTACCGAGGAGCAAAGAGTTGAAAGGGTGTGAGAATGGAAGCTGATGATAGAACCACCAGCGGGAACAAATCCCATGGGTGGATCTTGCGATGGAATTTGGTTGGGAGGCCTACCATCATTAACTTCCCTCTCATCAACCTACAGGCACTATAAGCATAAGCGGAGTTGTCTTGAGGGGTGGTAATGGAGATGCAGTAATAAAATAAATGCACATGAAGTTAATCACGATGCGTTGAGCCTCTGGCCTTGATCCCATCCAGAATTATAAATGTTGGAGCAGCAGTGGGGGTGTAATGCGGTGGAAAGGTCTTTGAAGGTGGGTTTGAGGCGGTGTCCTCCCCACTTGTCGAGGGCAAGATGTACTTAGTGACTTTTATCCATGGAAAACATATTTTTATTTTATTTATATAAACTTTAAATTTATGGAGTATAAAGAGTGGTGGGTATTTTTGAAATATTATAGCTAGATAAAATAATTTTCTTTTTTATTTTGAAGTAAATCTTAAAATGATTTTGATTAACTAAGAATTCATCTTTCTTAAAAGTAAGAAAGTTATTTCAAGTGGTGTATTTCTTAAATAATTATATTGTAATAAGTAAAGTACCAAACCACCAATTCATTAATACATTATGATACATTTTTGTGCTTACAAACAATTAATATTTATAAAATCAAAATAAAAATATAAATTTTTAATAATGATTAAAATCAATATTACTAATTAGTCAAAATTATTATTTTTAAGTTAGTAGAAGTTTGCAAATAAATTTTTTTTAATTAATAAAATAATAAAAGAGAAAATATCATTTTGTAATAAAGTTATTTATTAAATTTTAAAAATCATTAAAAATTACTATTAATAAATTAAAATAAAAATAAAAAGATATCTTATTTTTTTAAACATATTTTTTATTTAAAAAAAATCATTTTTATTTTTATTTTGAAAATAATAAACATAAAATTTAGATATTAATATAAAAATTCTATTAAAATATTAAAATTATTTAGTTTTTTAATAATTTTTAATAGAATTTTATTTTAAATTATTAATAATTTTAATTGATTTTATGAATAAAATTAGAAAAGGATGACAAGAGACGATGATGATGAATTTTAAGAAAATTTTTATAACCTCGTATATTTTAACATTATGTTCACTCAATATGTCCATTTAATAAATTTAATGGTATTCTTTGGAAAGGCTTATGGTGACAATGGCTTCATCATGAAAAAAAAAAAAAAAAAAAAAAAAAAAAAAAAAAAAAAATATATATATATAGAGAAATACTTATGATATTTTCTTATGTTAGATTATAAAGTTTACTTATGTAATAATATTAACTTATAAACATGATGTTTTCTTATGTTAGATTATAAAGTTTACTTATGTAATAATATTAATTTGTTAGGTATTAAGTTATTGTTGAATGATTAAATTGAAATAATCTCATAATCACGTCATCTACAATAAGAAGTAGTTATATCTTATAATCATGTGCAATCTATAGATTAGACATACATTATTGTAATGATGAATTGGAATCAATATTGAATATATTTTTTGAGTTACTTTTGTTTATCCTTTTGATATGATGAAAACTTGCACACCATGCTTCGATTAAAAGATATTTCTATTTGGTCAAGAAGTTTATCATCCATCTAGGTGAATCCATCAGATCCATCCATCCTCCATCCATTCCATCCATTCCTTCCTTCCATCATCCTTCCTCCATCCATCCATTCCATCCATCCATCCTCCATTCCATCCATCCTTTCCATTCCTCCTCCATTTCTTTCCTCCATTCCGTCCATTCCATCCTTCCATTCCGGCTCCATCCGTCCGGCTCCTTCCATTTCCTCCTCTTTCTCAGCCATCCCTCCATTCCATTCCTTCCATCCAGCTCCTTTCCTTCCTCCTTCCGTCCATTCCTTCATTCCTTCCGTCCTCCATCCATCCATTCTCATTCCATTCATCCGTTTCAATCATCGTCCTTCCGTCCTCCGTCCGTCCGTCCATCCGTTCTCCATCCATCCGTCCTCCGTCCATTCCTTCCATCCTCCATCCATCCATTCCGTTTCCACCTCTGTCCTTCCTCCATTCCATCCATTCCATCCTCCATTCCATTCCTCCTCCTCCTTCCATCCTTCCTTCCACTCCATTCCGTCCGTCCGTCCGTCCATCCATCCTCGTCCTTCCATGTCGATCCATCCGGTCGTCCCTTCCTCCATCCTTTCCATTCCATTCATCCATCCATCCATCCTCCTGTCCTCCATCCATCCATCCTTCCTTCAACCATCCATCCTCCGTCCATCTCATTGTAGTCATCTTTTTGGTCGGTAACAATATTTTTCTACGCTGGATGATGAGTCAGCCCGATTAAGTTGTGAGCGAGTTCAAATGGCTAACAATATCTTTGTCGGTTGTCATGATTGTGTTATAGTTGATCTTAATGAGACAGGTACATAGGACAGATTTTAAAGATAGAGAACAATTCGGGTGGCCTAACCCATGGTTGATGACTGTTCAGTAACCTTTTGTGGACCAAAAGTTCTTATTGTGGAGAGGTGTGATCCGAAATCGGATCAAGAAGCCTCCGCGAGGGGCTTGAAAATGCTCAAAAAATAAAGTGCTAGGAATGCAGTGAAACACAATGCAATTGCATCCGTCGTCTTCCCGATTACGGTGGTATATTTACTTGATCAAACGGGCTCCGTATGCGAGAGATAGCAATTTTGTCCGAAAAGTCAAAGAGGCAAAATTTTTTTTGCGGTATGCGGTCAGGTAAAGTCGATATGGACAACAGCGGCGTGCGAGGTCGTTACAAGCGATAATGGCGAGTCGTCTGAGGCGACACATGG
The DNA here is from genome assembly GCA_010110895.2 of Picea sitchensis. Classification (NCBI taxonomy): domain Eukaryota; kingdom Viridiplantae; phylum Streptophyta; class Pinopsida; order Pinales; family Pinaceae; genus Picea; species Picea sitchensis. Next base: position 10,491 of record SNQJ01S0156057.1, on the reverse strand, counting down.
CGGCTCGAGTAGTACGACCGCGTGGAGTTGGCCAGTTGGACATTTGATGCAGGATGGACTATCCGGGTGACACGTGTCCCCACTAGAAGGGTGACATGGGGCATGGGATGGCGTTAGTAACTACGATGTAGCTAGGATGACATAGGTGAGGCCGACGATCACGGCCAGTGGTTGACAAGTGGCAAGTGGCGTGGCCGGTCGAGGATGGACGTACGCATGACCACGGTTGGTTGGCATTGGATGGAATCGTCATTAAGAGTTTGTTTAATCCCGATGATTGGTATACGTGGCTGATAGTAGAACGCCACATAGCACCGGTGGTTGTTAGTTTATGTGTAAAGGTGTGGTTTTCACGATGGGTTGAGCAAACCGACCTCCCTCGGGGAGCTAAGGAATGGCGGTGGGCTAGCGTACGCACATCATGTGGTTCTTAACTATGTATCGATCAAAATTTATTTGAATTAATTGCAATAAATGGTTGGTAGGGAAGTCGAGGGGCTTAGCCCCAACCCTTAGATGCCTACCACACGCTGACCATAGTCTACAATGGCCTTGTAGCGGGAGTTGGTTATGGATTAAAACCAGTTGGGGCATATGAATCGCCCGCGAGCCAGAACCCGATCAAACAAATCGTCTGCCGGTTAGTGTTAAGCTACGCGGTTCCATGCCATAAACCCGCAGACGAGGCGAGAAAGGGCTAAGCGCTTAGCCCAGGGCTAAAACTTGGCCCTATGAAGTCATGTGACCGTTCCAAAGGTGTGCGCGCCCAAGTTTCAGGGGATTATGCCTAATTATAGTTAAAAGTGGGTTTTAACTACTTTTGGGTTTAATAATAATTAATTAGCATTTTAATGGTTTTATCCATTTTGGGAGTTGTGGAGTAGTTTGGGCGATTTTTGGGAGGAAGTTGGAGATGACAACCAACTTCCGAATTTATACCTAACCCTAGAGCTGTTTGAAGGGCCGGAGAACGATGGAGGGCATTGGAAGCGAAATTATATGTTGAGAAGCCAAGCCAAAGCCGGTTTGAGGCAGAGAAGATGTTGAGGAGGAGGCAGCCGAGGATCATTTAGAACTCACAGGCGTCACATTTTGTGTGCCGTTTTCTTCTGCGAGGTTCTAGAATTTGGAAGAACATGAAGCTAGATCGATCCTTTGTAGCGATTGGCATTACTTGTGATGTAGTTTTATTGGCGCAAACTGAAATAAAGCCTCCCACAGAGAAAGGCGTAGGCAGTAGGCAGAAGTTGCCGAACTCCGTTATCAATCTCGTGTTGTTATGGTTTGCTATCTATTATTTCATTTAAGATCTGCATATATGTATATGGATGTCATAATTCTTCTTCTTCCTCATTCTTTCACTAAGTTTTCTCAAATGGTTAATTAACACATGCAAAATTAGAAACTCAACCATAAGTCATTAAAAGATCACGAAGAATTGGATTACTTTCTAAAGGAAATCACTACCTCATGCAATTTATATGATCTAGAAAGGGAACATGGGCTTATGTTGTCTCTTGAATGGCGAAGGAAACTACCCACTGGTGAATGCATGGGAGATCAACTATAAACCACATATGTTGCAAGTGTATGAGGAGGTTACATATCCATGTTGTGTATCCACATACTTAGTTTCACCATTTATGGGGATGTCGTAGGTGTGATGCATGTAACCCTAGAGGAAATCCATAATTGTTGCTATATCCACTAGAATATCTTAAAACAACATAAATGTTAAGAGAAGCTTCATAAAAATTATCAATCATATCCTATACCTGATTTTTGTATGCCCTTATTCTTGAATGTCTGGTTTGGTAGAAGCCTTTTATTGGCTACACCACTAGCTCTGAATCTCCAAATGTTGTCAACATGGTAATCTTCATCTTCATTGTTGCCTCTGAGCCTAGAATTAAGGCTTCATACTCAGCTACATTATTTGTGGCCTCAAACTCTAGCTTGTAGGAAAAATGGGTGTTTTGGTGGGGTAGATGAGCACCACACCAGCTCCAACCCCTTCTTTTGAACATGCCCCATTAAAAGCATTTTCATATACCATATATTTCTTCAATGGGACTTACAAGCCCATTAAAAAACATTTTCCATATACCATATATTTCTTCAATGGGACTTACAAGAGGGTCTACAAGCATTGGAGTTTCATCCTACTCTTCATTTACAGATGTGATACAACAACCCAGGTCTTCATCAACGACATATATGGGATGGTTTGCAGATTTTTTCTTGTCATTGACCACATAAAAAAACTTTGTCTCTAGGTACAACCTTCTGAGATCTCCTATGAAAACTGGCACAGTGGCGTAATTCATATCCAATTGCATAGTGCTTCCAAATTTTCGTGCCCATGTTCTAGACAAGAGCATCCCATAATTAGTTGGTACATTAGCCACCACCATGTCCATAATAGTGCTCTTAACAGGCATTTGGGCCAGGGTGACAACCATGTCTTTGATCATCCTATAACACTAGCCTTCACCTTTCTAGCAAAAGAATATAGGTCATGATATGGCTTTCTTATCTCCAACCCCAACTTTTCTATTACTATTGTCGAAATAAGGTTATGCGATACCCATCCAACATACAATTGTGCAACTTCTTATCATGTATATTTACTGTTACATAAAAGGGTGCTACAGATTCCTCTTTGTCATCAATGTGAGGGCCAAAAACTATTGTGGGGAATTCATCTTGTACATTCAGAATATCTGGAGGAATTGATGATTCCTTCCCCTACATAACTTTTTGAATCTATTTATTGTATGAGAGGTTTTTAGCTAGCTCTACCAAAGGTATAAGAATTTTAATTTTGGAAAGTTCATGTTCAATATCGAAAAGTGAAACTAATACCTCAAGTTCTTTAGTTTCTTTTTCTTTCTTCGCAGGCTCCAAAACCTCATGTACCTTTGGGATGTCCAGGACTTCTTTAGCTTTATCTTTGGACTAACTTGGACTAGCTTTCTTAGCCCAAGGTTGAATTTTTGCAATAGTTTTTGTATGTGGAGGCTTGAGATCATACTTCTTATGCATCTCATATTGTAGTGCATTAGGGAAAATTATGTACTAAGCTAATGATAAAACTCCTTTGTTGGGTTGACTTTTAGGCACCATTTTCCTAGGATTTAGAGACACTGCATAGTCATTTTAAGTTAGATGTATGGAATCATTTTCATCTTGTAGCAGGTGGATTTCCTCTGTGTATTCAACATATTCCTCATCCACTACTTCTTCAACAAGGTTGCTATCATTGTTGTTTCTTACAAAGGAATGGAATGGTTGTTCTTCATTTCTTCTCTCCCTTCTCATGAGTTGTGAATTAGGGGGTCTTCTAAACTAATTAGGATTATGATTCCTTATGTCTCCCTCTTGGGGGGATCTATTTGTATTGTTATGTTCTATTTCAAATCTTGACATTTTTTTTGTCAAGTTTCTTATCAATCTAGAAATTTCATCCATCTTTGCTTCTTGAGAGTCTCTACTTAAATCTTAAGTATCACAATATTCTATAACTTTTTTTTTTTTTAATCATGTTTTTGCTTCATCTTACCTGATGCAATCATGTTTCCTTCTATGTCTATTGCATCCTCTTGTACCACAAGAAGGGTTTGGTATCTCCTTTCCCTCAATACCATGGAAAAATCAACAGCAAATGCCCCAACATATGTGACTTTGGCTACTAGTTGTGATGGATTTATATCTGCAATGATCTTTTTATAGAGCTTATTGAACCTTCTCTTGAAATCATCAAAAAATCCATTACCGCTTTTCTTGAGCAAGACAAATTCAATTAGGTAGTATAGATTGTCCCTTTTCGCACCCCATTGTCTCATAAAGGCAACTTCTAGAGTTGAAAACCTATCAATTGAAGCAATCAGTAGCTCCTTGAACCACTTTCTAACGTCTCCCCCTAAAGCTTGGACAAATAGCCTCATGAAGACATCATCATGCTCTACAAATTTGTCGTTTTTAAAGTTTCGGAAAGCATTCATATGCTCTTCAGCTGAATGAGTTTTATCTCCATCGAATTTTGGCAAATATAAATTTATGTAATTCTGAGGGAGGTCATGGGTAATTTGGGGCAGATTCAAAGGGGAAAATCTAGAGGTGACCCAAGAATTTACAAGAGATGGGGGAGGTTGATTTCCCAAGTCTTCCTCCACCTTAAACAACCATGAGATTTTGTAAAATGTTGTTATGGGCTTCAAAGGAGAGAGGAGAAACAAGGATTTTCAAAAATGGTTTAAAGGAAGAAGTGATTCTTGGCTAAATTTCGGAGGTCTATGAACTATTCTGGAGGAAATTTTGAAACAAAAAATGAATATTCAGGTATATCAATTAGATATATAGATTCAACACTTTGATGAACAACAAAAGGAGATATTTCTAGGTTAGGATTACCTCAAAATAAGAAATATGACGTTCTCCAATATTTCTCCAGGTCACAAGATTTTCTGGATCTGAATATATTGGAACCTGATCAGGATCAAGGTGGCTTCTAGTATGTCTTATGTCTTCCGGCAGAGGCCACGTGGTCCTTCTGTGGAGCCGCCATATTAAAGATTAACATCCAGGTGCCTGAGGCTTGTTCACCATCAAGGCTCACAACTTAATATGGCGTATCCCCAAGGAAGATATATTCAAATTACATCCCCGAAAACGATGCCATTTAAGATGTTATCCCATTGATCGGATATGGACCGTAGATCAAAGGTTCCCTATCGGAGCTATCAGGAGATAGGTTACGAGGGAGACTCCGACCACTGTTGACTCCGACCCAGGCATGGTAATGTGAGATGGGATCCACTACCTCGCCTGTAAGGATGTGTGGTGGTGGCTATAAAATCATGCTTTGAAAGTGAACTGAATGCCCGCTCATGCTCACTGTTCAGCGTAGTGACTATGACTGTGAGGGCTTCCATCATCGATTGGAATGGGTGCACTTCGAGAAGGTGGCGTCGATCGTCCTGGTTTCTTTCCACAGCGATTGGTTTCTGTGGAGAGAGCAACTATGAGAGTTGGCGCTGGGATTTGACTATGACTATGAGGGTTTCCATCATCGATTTGACTATGACTATTCAGCGTAGTGACTATGACGGTGGGATTTGACTACGAGGGATTCCATCATCGATTTGACTAGGTCTCTGTACGGTGCTTCGGACGGGCCACTGAGGCTACTTATGAACCGTCTTTAGCACTATCATCAATTGTAAACACCCCTACAAGGAAACCTCAAACACAAATGTTTCAGTGAAGATCAAAATAACATGGTTGTGGCGTTCAAACAAATAATTTAATGCAGTCACACAAATCTCTCAGAGGCATATATTTAATTATAATATGTGGGAGGGCTCAAGTTTAGTTATAATATGTATACCCCATCAAAGCATCTAGGAGGCACCATGCAACCCGCATGCAATGGATAAATATGATAAATATGGCAGTAGTGATTAATGGATTCGTGGTAATGTTGAATCTTATGAAGCTTAAGATAACAAAATAATAATATGTGAGACATTTTCATAATCTCCATTAATTTCCCTGTGGGGCCTATACCTAATTCATGTTGGGCTTATATCTAATTCATGCTTTCTTACTATTAAGCGTAAAGCTTAGGGTGGAAGTTCAAACATGATTTTTTTTTATATTTTTTCTTAAAAATAGGATTTTTAAGAATAAAAAATTTCACAATTTTTTCTCCATTTTTTTAATATATAATATTGAAATTT
>SNQJ01S0156056.1:0-22354 GCA_010110895.2 Picea sitchensis | reverse complement strand
CTCCCTCTCCATCACTTTTATTTCACATGTTTTTATGTTGATATTAGTATAGGAAGGTAGTTATTTTAGTATTCAGTTAATATGAAACATAGTAGTATGGATGACATGATAAACACTATGATATGATGTCACTCATGAGGTCTAGGTTTCCAAGGTGGAAGAACACAGGAGGTGTTGTTTGTACTCATTTTTGTACCACATTAATACTAAAGTTAGCTATCTTACAAAAAAACACTCTATATTGAAAAATAATTTGATGCATTAATTTTTAATTGAATTAATTGATAGTATACTTCAAAACAAACAAGTTGCATCTATTGAAGCAACCATTGGGTGAAGGTATCATTATTAATATGTTAAAGGTGGGGTGAATTACATTACATATTGATATCAAATAATATAGAATAATGTCAAAAAACCCCAAAATAATAAAAAAACAAATAAAATAATTGCGATTAGAATATGAATAAGAAACACAAATAAAATGCCCACAAATATTAAAAAGAAAATGTGAACATAGTGAATGACAATATCTAAACACATATTGTTAAAGGAAAATATTTGATGAACATGTACCATGGAAAGATTATATATGAGAGATATTATCAAACTCAGTTTTGATTTTCTAAGCAATCACATGCTACTACAAACAACATAGATCGATCTTAACTCTGGATCTACCTTGCATCGAGAGGGATCAAGTTCGTCAAGGTGCAAACCTTTCCTCAAGTTTTTTCAATATAGAAAAGGATTTGACCTTAAAGGATTTGATCCCCCTCAACGCATGATAGATATGAAGTTAAGATGGATCTATGCTAGTTGTGCCAAGAGGCACTTTCTATAGCCAAGGGTGAGGAGGATATGTAATTTCTTCTGTGTTCAACGGGGATCTAACACGTAACATTTAAAAAGAACATTAATAATAAAAACTATTTCAATGTCAACTTTATATAAAATACCTCTTGAAAGTAAAACCATGTATTATTGCGTCGAAAGACACTTTATACAATCGAGGATGAAGGAAATTTGTAATTCTTTCCATGCTCAACATGGAGTCAACACATGGCATTTAAACTATTTCAATGTCGGCCATAAATAAAATATTTCAATATCAGCTTTATACACACACACATATACATACATGCATACATACATACATTGCATGTGTGTGTGTTCCAAGAAAAAAAAATGTATTTTTCATTCAAGGAGAATTAAAAATATATTCCACATGGTGCACGCTGCATAGTTTTTAGAATTTGTGCTCCAATCTATACATATCACCGAAAATGTATATATCCCAAGAAACAAAACTTATTCTTTATTCAAGGTGAATTCAAAATATATTCCACATGGTGCATGATGCATAGTTGTCAAACATTTGCTCCTGTCTATACATATCACTGAATTGCCTATAGGTCTATCCACGATTCATCAAAAAGATAATCCTAAAATTGAAATGTCCAAAGGACTTACATTACATTTCATCAAAACAATTATCAAGTAACCAAATCAAAGTGTGTCAAAATATTACATTGAAACCCACCCACATAAGAAAAAAATTAAGCTCAAAAACATTAATGGACCTAGAGGAGACTGAAATCCCCTCATGATATTCATCTTCAATGATTTTATTTTCCATCAATTGTAAACCATATTTAGAAAGGGTATCATCCTAAACATTGAGAACCTTGTAAACATGATTGAAAGATACTTGTTGAAACTCCAAAGGACTTACATTACATTTCATCAAAACAATTATCAAGTAACCAAATCAAAGTGTGTCAAATATTACATTGAAACCCACCCACATAAGAAAAAAAATTAAAGCTCAAAAAACATTAGTGGACATGGAGGAGACTAAAATCCCCTCATGATATTCATCTTCAATGATTTTATTTTCCATCAACTGTAAACCATATTTAGAAAGGGTATCATCCTAAACATTGAGAGCCTTGTAAACATGATTGAAAGATACTTGTTGAAACTGACTTGAAATTTTCACTATGGACCTAAAGTTGATCTTGCATCCAATTTATAGTGAGAGTTGAACTTCAAAAAATATAAAAGCTCTCGACAATCCCTTTGTTATGTAGATTTTTAATAAGGAAAGTAAAGCCTTGAATTCCTCCAAATAAAGATTTGTTTATTTCCCTTTCCTATATTAGCCTTTGCAGTGAAGAAATGTGAATATGATAGAAATAAAACAAAACCTAAACTACATGTCTTCCGTTTTGGCCCTTGACAGGACCCATTGAAAAATCTCCAAGCATAAGACCTATCCACAGAAAGTACCCGGCTGATACTTCCCTTTAGCGCATACATTAGGATTGTAAACCGGTAATAGAGCCAATGCCTAGGTAAATATTTAAAAATACGGGATTGGTTTATCTTCAAATTAACTAGAGTTGCAGGCCAACCAAATTCCCCAAGTGACTAAGAATGGAACTACCCTAAAAGGCTCCTTGAAAATTTAAATCCATAGTCCCTTTACATCAAAAATCCTAAAAACCCAACAAAGTCTCTAAATCCTTCCAAACCTTCATACATAACGAACAAGACAAGAAAATATGAGTGCATTTTCATCATTTTTACACCGAAGCTCTAGTAAAGTTGCTTCCCGAGATCGAGGGTCTAGTTCAAGGAGTTACCTGCCTCTAACTGTAATTGTATCAATTTGATTTCAGCTTTGTGATTTAAATCTCTTTTGCGATAGTTAAGATAAATGCATGAATGTGTTGTTGTTTTTATAGATTGATTATGCTATTTGATTACAGAGGATAGATGTTTCATTTGAATGTTATCGATCGTTGTTCCATTTCACATTTCTGTTAGTTTATTTGTTTGAAAATTCCTCTGATTTTCAAATCAATTCCTCTTTCATGTTCTAACATTTTTGTTCCTTTCTAAGCTAGATCACATTTGTTGTTCCTTGCTAGATTATTACATTTGATGTTCCTTCTTTCAGATATAGTAATTCATTGTTTTCCAGTTGATTAATAGTTGATAGATTGATTATGCAAGTATTTTCCTAGATTAGATTATTGCTTCTTAGTTAGGTGAATTCAACAAATTAGTCAATTCCTTTAATTCACAACATGTTATATATCAGATTTCAATTTTGTTAAGTAGGATCTTAATTTTAGTTTTAATGAATGTGTGAGAAACTTGATTATTGATAAACTCATATTTTCTTTAGCTACACAATTTTAACCTCTACAAATATCTACATAGACTTTGCAGACATTCTTGAAAGAAAAGATGAATCCTCGGTTGATAAATTAACAAGTTAAACTAAGGTTGTTTTTAGGTTTTTAGGACATCTTTAGGAGCTCAACACTTTCCTAAAAATAAATCTTTTAAAACCAAGACAAAGTCATTGAAAACCTCTATAAAAATTCAAGGAAGATTTGTGCTTCCATAATTCTTGGTACCAAAAGGTCATGGGTCAAATTCACAATTCAACTTCTTGCATATAGAAAATTTAGGAAACTGACAAGAATGTGCCATCGAACCAAATAAGAAGACATACACACTTTCTTATCCCCTTTATATTGAGACAATTGGGAAGATATTTTAATGAAAATAAAACAATTTCCCAATCTAAATGGCCTCCTGACAGTAAAATATAAGATGTAGAGAATCAAAGGGAAAGGAAGCAAGATTTTCACGGCACTCTGGTAAATAACCAGGCGATTTCCCAAAATGGGTTTTTGAACAAACTGACCTATAATTTGGTAATATCTTTAGGGATGGATGTGGGATTCTCTAAGAATTTAGGTAAGATATCCGTGTCGCTATTGTTTTTTCTAAGAAGTCCCCAATCTCACCTTTGAAGGTGAGTGTTGGCTCTGGAGTTTCACATTTGCCAAAATAATTTGAGGCTTAAAGAGAGAGAGACATGAGAATGGTCTTGGATTTGAATCATTCGTTGACTTGGTATATACTTTTCGGCACACCAGGAGACCAGTTCCTTTCATTCAAAAACTTCAAGAACACATCCTACAATTTGTACTCTGTGCATCCAGAAATTCACGAATCTTCTAAGCGTATAAGGGGATGAATAATATACGTCACCACTGAAAGTTCTGATCCTCTCATATAAAAATGTTCAAAGTATCTCCGAAAAACTGTTGTCGAGATGTTATCATGGGTAATAAGTTGACGAGAGCATTCTTTTGATTCATATAATATTTGAAATGAGCGTTTGAGAGATATAATATAATATTCCTCAAATCATGCTTTATTGTGGTTTAATAAAAATACCCTCGATCCCTTTTCTTATTAATGACAATCTTCATAAATCTACATGATGATTTATTAACATTAAATCATACTAAATGTGTATCGGGAAAATCACAAAGGTGGTGGGGACAGACATGAGGGAAAATAGCATTTTGGGATTTATGTGAACCCAGGAACCCGTCGTTGTAGTAGGTTGAGAAATGGATAAGTATTGCGACGTGGTCAGTCAGACTCAATATAGGAGAGATGTGATACTTAGGAGCTTGTGGAGTCTAATGGTCAAAATGTAGATCACGTATCAAGTTTGTACAAAATGTAGTCTACTAACATGGGATATGAAATTTTGAAACCCGCCAACCTAGGAACTCACGACTACATAAAAAACTAAGTATAGAATATTGTATGTACCGGGCTTTTTGACCTATGATGTGAGAGTGTGGATGTAGATGAGTATCTATGAGTCCACTTTGCAACCCGTGAACCCACCGCTTGTAAAAAAGACTAAGTATAAGAACTAGAAAGGGAGAATAGAAGGGGGAAAAAAGAAAGGGGGAATTTGGGTAAGTATAGAAGAGGGAAAAGAAAATGGACATGCAAGCAGTTGGGAAAATATAAAAGGGGAGGAAATTTCGGAAGAAAGAATTGATTCAACAACTGGCTCTAACTGTGGGATGATGACCCCTTGTGGGTTATCAAGAATCCGTGATCCTTTCATGACTGGTAAGCCTTCATTGGGCTAAGTGGAGTCGAGTAAGAATAATACTAATAATGAAAAATATATATATATATATATATATATATGTACAATGAGAATGAGAAAATCTTAGGAGAAGAAGTTTTCAAGTGTTTCTCGTTGATAAGAAACATTAACCTTTTACCCTTCATGTCTTAGAGCATATATGAGTTAAATCCTAAGCTCTTCTCAACGACATATGGTCCAATCCATAGTGCTTAGAAATTTGTATGAATTGACGGTTTCTCCTTGTCCTTGTTCCAGAGTAGCACATGTTCTCCCTTCTGAAAATTATTCAAAATATATTTTGACACTCTTCTTCCTTTGAGAGGTTCGATTCAGGGCTTTCCTTCGTTATTGTTCCAATTTCAACAATTGGTTGATGATTCTTTGGATAGGTGAAATGTCTTTTGTATCTTTAGTATTAACCACATAAATCAATGCATTGAGTTCAAAGATAATTGGTATTTTGCCCTTTCCCATAAACCAATACATATGGATAAATCTCGATGTTATCCTTGGAGTTGTTCCCGCTTCCCATAATGACCGCCATCTCTTTAGATGCCACCTTGATTCTTTGTCAATGGTTTTCTTCAAGATTCAAACAAGTGTTTTGTTTGTGGGTTCATCAAGGCCATTACCTTGTGGATAATAATTTGACGACTAAACCATGATAATTCCATATTCTACACAAAACTCCATAAAATTCGACCCAATGAAAATCGAACCATTACCAATGATAAATTTATCTGGGACACCAAATTTAGACATAATATTATCTTTCAAGCATTTGATTAGCTCTTCAACATCAACCTTCTTCAATGCCACTGCTCCATTTTGTGAAGTAATCAGACGTGGAGAATGTATATATGCCCGTGATAGACTTCTGACACTGTCCGACAACATCGGGGTCCCATTGGGAGAACGTTGTTCTACAACCATGGGATGAAAAGGCAACGCTGATTTCTTTCATTTTCCGAACTGCTATAATGACAAACACTTTATTGTGGTATACAAAATCTTTGAAAATCATCAATATTGTGGAATCTGCACACATTCAGGAGCAGCTATGTAGAAAAGTAAGGTGTCCACCTCATATTCCATCATGGGATTCTCTTATTAGTTCTTGGGATTTGATTTTATCAACACATATCAAATAATATACCATCATAATTTCTTCAACAATATGTCAAATAATCAACACATATTGATTTTCCTTCATTTTCAACATTCTTCACTCCTTTAGCCTTGGCAGATACGAAATTTCTTGGAACTTAAGTAGAATATAATATCTTCGTACCATTATGAATCAACTAATAGTTCTCAGACTGAGATTGAAATCATCCCACTGACCAAGTCCCCATTCAAGCGATGAGCTTTACATAAACTTGTCCTTTGATATATTTTAAATGTTTAATATTGATATCATATTCTTGTATATTTCCAACCGCTAGCTTCCATTTTCCTTCTCTCAATTGTTGATTCAAGAGCATCTTCACTGGTGATGAGGGAACATAAGAAATAAAATGGGATTTCAATATGTACATGCGAAAGTATGCTACCGCTCTTACAAGAGCCAAGGTATGCTTCTAGTTCTGAATACCCAACTCATAGTCATGTAGGGGTTTTCTCATGAACATTATTGGGAGTTATTCTCCTTTGATATTATTTTGAATAAGAATAGAGGCAACGACTGTCTCTATAGAAAATGAATAAATGATGAAATATCTTTGAAAGTTCGAACTGATGAGGACAAGAGAAGTGGTAATTTCTCCATTATTATTGAAAGCCTTCGAGTGTTTGTTGTCCATTCAAATTGCCCTTCTTCAACAAATCTCTATCATTTCATGATACTTTCATAATCGAACAAATCTAATGCATACAAAATTGATTTTGCCGAAAAATGATTAGACTACCTTCTTGGATCTTGGGGGGTTGAGCTAGTTTATTTCTTTGATTCTTTCTGGATCTATGTAAATCCCTCCCTTTCATAAAATATGGTCAAAGAATTTACCTTGAGTCACAACAAAAAAGTCTTTATTTGGGTTTAGAGAAACACCATATAATCTACATCTTTCAAAACCTTTTCTCAAATGATGGACATGATCCTCCCTTTTCTTTGAATGCACCATCAAGTCATCTTGATAGTCTACCATAAAATTTCCTATCAACCCATTGAATGCATGATCCATAGTCCTTTGGAATGTGGCTCCAACACTCTTCAAACCAAAGGGCATTCTAGAATATGCATATGTCTCCTAAGGTGTGATAAATTTTGTCTTTTCCCTATCTTCTTCAGCTACCAATACCTATTTATATCTAGAAAAACTATCGTACATGGACATGCAGGCCGATCCAATAACTTACTGGAGAAGGAACTCCATATTAGAAAAGAAAGTTATCCTTTTGAGGCTTGCTTTGCTAAGGTCTCAAGTCAACACACATCCAGATTTCCCTGATATTTTTTTTTACAAACATCGGATTTGAAAGCTAGTCTAAGTGTCTAATGGGATAAATTATCCCTACTTTCTTCAATTTCTCCAATTCAAGCTTCACCATAGGTTTCATCTTGGGATTCATCATCCTTATTTTTTTCTTTATTGTGTTTTGCTTCTTCCCTCAAAGGGAATGATATGTTGTCATATTTTTATCGTAGTTTTCAAATCATCATAGTTCCAATGTATCACATCAATGTATTCTTTGAAAAAGGGAAACATATTTATTTGTTTTGGAGGGAAAGTAATCAACTCCTGTTGACATAATACCGGGAAATGTTAGTTCCAATATTGACTCTTCTCATTTCTTGTGCCTTTCAAACTTAAACATCTTCAAGGAGATTCTTAGCATGATCATATTTCTTAAAAAGAGACTCATATTGAATACAATCTTTAATAAATGTGACGAAAGTGATTGTCTTCTACTCATCATCATCATCATTGAACAAATTTTTCCCAGCTTTTCATCGTTCTCAAACACTTGCAATTACTCAATGTTATCAGGCACGAAAGGTCAGAAAGTTCTTTCTACTTGGAAAGACATTTTTCTTTGGGTATCATCAGGATTTGAAAATGAAGTTGAAAAGTCTAGTGAATCTTCCTTGTGATTCTTGTCCCTTTGAATAAAAGAAATGTTGAAGGAACTGAAATATTCCATCAATTGCTGGACCCTTTTGAAATATATCTTAAGTATTTCCTTTTTTATTTTATGCCTCTGAATCACCTAATTGATGACCAACTCAGAGTCACCAGTTACAATTAGATGTTCTATTTTCATCTCCCATGCAAGGATCATCCTCTAAGTCAAAGTCACATTTCATTTTATTGGTACGAAAACCCAGCCTAATAATAGAATTTGGATGCATAATCTTACTTGGAACCATAAGAACAATTCCAACTCCATTTCCAAATATTAAACAAGCTCTCACAAAGTACATCCTCCAGTACCCTTCAAAAGGATGTTCTTGATTCTCTGTGTCTTGTGATTGCTCCAAAATTTCATTATTTTCTATGTCCAAGATAGCGTGAGTTTCCAATCTGCATCTATATAATCCCTCGACTCAATTCATTATCCTTCTTTGAAGGATAAGGGTTTTCTAGGTTCACAGGTCACTTTAATAATTTCTCCTTCTTTGCCTAGCAGGTTCATACAACTTTTGCCGTTCATTATATATTCTCTGATCATAGATGTCCAGTATCTTCCTAGAACAACTCCATATGTTGGAGGAATTTCTACCACAATAATATTGAAATTGTAATGATATGGGGGATTGTTTTAATCCAAGCATAAAAAATCCTTGATTCCATAAGCAGGCACTTTTCTAGAGTCAATTTCATATATACTTTCACCGATTTCATAATACTTGGTGTAACTCATGACCAATACCTCCATGACTACCAGTGTCACGATATTTTTCATTGCTCGCTGTCAACTAAATAATTATTAAGTGAAACATTATGATTTTCAATAGAAATATAAAAGGGAGACAGTTTTACCTTCAACTTGGTGGTTGGACTCATTAGGGATTTATTTTGGAGTGGTAACAACTGCTTCCGTTCTTTCCGATGGATCATCTAACAATTTCAAAATGTTTTCTTTTTGTTGGGGAATCTTCACCACTTCCGCAAAAAGCGTGGTTATCTGAATTGCCCATATCCCTCTACAACATTATATATATATCATTTGAGTAGAGCTTGATGTCACGTGTTTCCTTTTAATTCCAATGTCACTTCTCATTTTCTTTTTTCTCATTTGATTTTTCCTTTTATTTTCTTTTGGTTTTCTTTAATCGTAATCACCCTTTTATTATTTGGTCTTATTTTACAAACCCTCTTCGTGGAGACATTTTCACGAAGTTGGGATCGCTGTCTAGGGAATATATACATTGGACTCCTTCAAGACTGGCCCATTTGCAAAGTTCTAAAGTTTGTTATAGCAAGATTTGGCTCACCATATGCAAATTTTCTTAGAAGGAATTTTTCCATTTCCTTATGCAGAGTTGAAGTCCCTTTTACAAATCCTGTGATCTAAAACATTATTTTTCCACATATACCTCTACCTATTGTACATCATGTGTATATGCAGGTTTCTCCATTACAGCCTGCATACATTGGTTTTTTTCCCCAAAATTAAAAAACGGTGTCAGGTCATGTCATGTAATGATATCCATGATCCTTGACCTTCCATATACTCTAGAAATGTTCGACGACCCTTCGGGCCCACTTGAAAGCTATAACCTAAAATCCAAGATATGGAAAGGAGAAGAATTCAACTTTGAGATCAAAGTTTTCATGGAGAAATTATTCACTCATATTGATTCTACATCCTTTAGTCCCCAAGCTCTTCCCACTTGATTGAGCAGAACCCATTGTCTCTCTTATATGAGCTTGCCTTTGGTGGAGGGATTGAAGTGGTGGAGGTATCTAGTTGGAAAGGACTTAGTTTATCATTTTTGAACTACGTCATTACCGTAAGTTTTGTAATTCATTCACTTCAAGCACTACATTTTAATGAAATACTCTTTTCTCATCCAAATAGCCATCTTGCAAATATTTGAATTGTTATTACATGGGCATATTTTGTTATGAATGTTGATGGATTATGCTATATGTAATGTGCTAACATTACATATTATCACCATATGCTTGCGCTTATTGGTTGTTGAGGACAAGTTGCGTGTTTTATTGCTTTGAGTCAAGTGCGTTCAACGATGGACTTCATCGAATGTATGGACAAGGTAGGCCTTTTATATTCTTTATAGCGCATTTGTTTATATATCATACATGATATTAGGAGTTGATTTTTGTAGTCATTTCTTCGCTGTGGTTTACCCCAGGACATAGAGAGATTTTCCCCGTAATAGAATCTGGCAACCATAATGGGGATATAATCTTCTTTTAGGGATTTGGAGGTTTTTCTCCTTTGATTGCTCTCGCTTATATTGAGTCATCGAGCGACTCTTAACAACCTCCTGCTTATTCTCGAAGTCCGAGTTTCTTATCCTTCCCATCCCTCGCTTGTGTTTTTAAACACATATATTTCTCTCTTGATAGTCGTGGTATACACGCGGTGTTTTCCGCAAGAGGAGGTATATATGCCTTTACCCCAACATCTCGCGGTACATCATCCTTTTTTACTTGATTGTTGGGTTTGATGGTTGTTGGGTGGCTTTTGATGATTGTTGAGTCTCTTGGGTCTCTATAGTGACTGTTAAATGTCCAGGAATGATAGGAAAACTTTGGTTGAATTTTTAGGTGGTACCTTTCTCATCATCCTTTCATTTGATTGTCCTTGCACATTGGACTAAGTGTTTTTGTTTCTTGATATCCTACTTTTTTTTTTTTTTTTTTTTTTTTTTTTTTATATATCAAGTTGTTTTTTATTCCTTGCATTTTCATTCTTTATATTGAAAAATACAAAAATATTAGGTGATTTTACATTGATGGCATTTGATCTTTGGGTCTTATCATTGATCTTAGTACATGTAATGAAAGATTGCATTTTATTTGGAATTGCATTGAAAATTGCATTTTGAAAAGCATATAATTTATTGGGAATTGAAGTTAGACTAACAGTATTCATATTCATTTATTTTTTACGCGGCAGAGGTCATAACACCATTCGCTTCACTAACACACCTTTTGGTGCAGCCGTTAAATTATGTACCATGCGTTTCTCTTCCCTAGGCCCTAAGGGGGAGAAATCTCCGAATATGGGTCTTAGTCAAAAATTTGTGAGATGCAAATTAAAAGATAACTTTAAGGATTAAAGCGGTGGGTGAGTGAAGAGACACCAAATCTCACCACCCATCTAATCTAAACTCACCATTAGATTAGAAAACTCCTCACCTTCCCTCATGAGGTTGATTAAGGCACCGGGCTTAATCTACTCTTGGTGGTTCCCAAGAGAAAGGAGTCAAGAAATCTTTGGTAGAGGCCGCAGGCTTTTTGGTGAGATGCCAAGAAGAAAAAGATGTTAAATCAGCCTTGTTGAGAGAACAGAGAGGAGAGTCAAGCATTTTTGTTGAGAGAACAAGAAAGAGCAAGAGAGAGGTCGAACTAAAGAAAAGAATGGGCAAAGAAAAAATTGGAGCATCGGCATGCATTCCAAGGTTGCCAATGCATGGAGGGAAACGGGGAATTGAATCTTAGCAGTTTCCTTGCCCACTCGTGGACAACCGGCCCAAAGATAAATCGTCAAGACAGCTTGTATCGACTCTTCGTCTTAAATTGAGGGGCAAAGCTACATGAATGTCTATATAAGTTTGTGTAAATATCTCAAGATGAAAATGTAGTAAAGAATGTTCAAGCTCATAAATAATACAAATCCCTCTCTAACCTGTTTTCCCTGTGGGTTTTTCCTGTGGTCGAAGACCGGTAAATATTTGTGTCTAATATTTTCCGAGTTTTGCATATTGTTGATATTTCTGCATTGAAAAAGATGTTCATTATCCCCATGTTTCAATTCTGAATTCTATTTTCGCTCAGAATTTATTTGCTTTTAGATGCTGGAAACACCGCTAGAAGCTTATGCTGAACACCGTAGGGCATAAGTCGAACACCAGTCGTAGTATATCGATGTCAAACACCGGGCCAGGTGAGCGTGATGTCGAACACTGCTCAGGCATAAGGCCGATGTCAAACACTGTGGAGCATATCAACACCAGTCAGAGATATGCCGATACCGAAACACCAATATGGAGTTATTGCCGAACACCCGTGTCAGAAAGTATTGGCGTCGATGTCAAACATCACCGGGTGAGCAAGATGTCAAACACCAGTCAGAGACATGGTCAAAACAAAGGTCAAACTCCACTTAGCATTTCAATTTGATCAAAAATTAGTGAGACTGAAACCGGGTGGGATTTTGAAATAATAACATGGTATCAGAGTCGAGTTGAAGAGAAGCGAGAATTCCCAAAGAAATGTAAAAATAGGGACAAAGAATCACTTCAAGAGTGGTGTCACTTGGTGAGAGACCAACGAGAGGATCTTTGGTGAGATGCTAAGATCAAGAAATCTTGGGGAGATGCCAAGAGAAGGGACCTTTGGTGAGATGCCAAGGTCGACAAACAACAGCTTCAGTAGAGGGGGAAGAGTTTTCCACCAAGTTTTGACAAGGAATTTTCCTTGATCGCATGTCTAACCTCGAGGACCAATACTCCCGATACTTGGTATATTAAAAGTGGTGCCTCTCGCCATATGACATCAGTTCGTGGAGCACTTGACGTAATCTTTACTCAAGCAGTGGAGATGTAGAGGTAGTGCTTGGAGGATGACCTGGAGGCTAAGGTGGTCGGTTGTGGACCAAACATTTCGGAGGGGGTCTTGGCCTCCCATGACTTTGACAGAGGTTCTTTATGTCTCGGCTTGAAGAAGAACTTTAATGCCTAGCTTCTACCATTGGAGGAGAAGGCCATGGAGGTCTTGTTCCGCATGTGTGCTTCTTTCCAAAGGGTCTAGCATCACTTCGGCCGAGGTGATTGGTACTAGACATGAGGTTGTACAAGTTCTTGTTCCAACAAGCATGTGAGCATTGATTCATTCTACCTCAAAGAAAGCGGCGATGATCTATGTGAGATATGGTACAAGAGGATGGGTACATTTGGTAACTGGCTGGGCTTTCATGGCTCCGAGGAGATACCTGAGTTCCGGGTGATTTCAGTCTGTGAGCAGCATGAGTTGTGCAAGGGGTGTTTTTTGGGAAAGTACACCAAGACTGCCTGGGCAAAGTGACAGTAGACAAGCAGGGATACTTGATCTTATACATTCAGATGTATGTGGTCCGGCTGCCTGCATCGCTGGACTGGATCCCTATACTCATGTTGTATTCATTGATGACTTCTCTCTGAAGTCTCCGATTTTCTCTATGAAGACCAAAGGACAGGCTCACCGTTCCAAGAGTTCAAAGCTCTTTGTGGAGAACCAGACAGAAGAAAACGAGTCCCTAGATCGGACAATGGGGGTGAGTATACCTCCGAGTTTATGGACGCGTGCAGGAGAGGGCATCAGAGGGAGTTGACTGTTCCTTACAACCAAGCAATGGGGGTTGCCGAGAGGAAGAACAGGCCATTGTTGGGCCGCTAGAGCCATGCTACATGATCGGGCTGCCACTATTTCTATGGGCTGAGGCATGCTACATCGCAGTTTATCTGCAATGTGAGTCCCTACAAGGTCGGGGAGGATTACTTCTGAGGAGGATTTTTCCTGGAAGAAGCCTGAGGTGGGGCACTTTCGGATTGTTGGGTGCACCACATATTCATAAGTCCCTTCTAAGAAGAGGACAAAGCTGGAGCCCATGGCAGAGAGGCATCTTTGTTGGGTACAACAAGACTTCAAACGCTTTCCTGGGAGCTTTTACCTTCCTTGAGGGAAGACCTGCCTTGAGGAGGGATGTCGTGATTGAGGAGGACGGAGCCTTTAGGAAATCTATAGGGACAGAGAAGGGTGAACAGTATTCACCACAGATTCAGGTGACTCCACAACAGACTACAGTGACAAAGATTTCGGGGCCAACAGTTTCGGTGACACGGCCACAGAGTTCAGGTTCACAACTTCACAGGCTACTGGTCCACAAATTTCAAGATCAAGTACTCCATAGTCTACTTCAGAATCATTGTCCTCAGGAGATGGGGTTGAGCAGGAAAATTCCCCTCCACAGGACACTACATAAGAGAGGAGGAAGCCCAAGTGGCTCGGGACATTTTGAGTGATGCACACAGAGTTTCAAAGTGGGGGAATCCCAAGGAGGCGTTGAGGGAGAGTAAACTCCGAGAGGTTTTGGCAGCCACTGGCAGCAAGATCTGTTCCAGCCTCCACTTTTGAGGAGGCCACTAGTAGACAGGCATGGAGAGATGCCATGATGGAAGAGTACAATTCCATCATGTGAAGAACGTATGTCCTGGGAAGTTGTCTTGACCGAGGGGAAGTCGGCAGGACTTCCAAGTGGCTCTATTAGTTGGGTGCACGATGGCAAGATTGAGAGGGCAAGCCTTTGTGGCTCTGGGGTTTTCATAGGTTGAGGGAATCACCTATGATGAGACCTTTGCGCCAAATGCTCGATACACTTCGGGATCAGGGCGGATCTCCATTGCAAAGAGATGGGTTGGAAGATCCAATTTGATGGATGTGAAGACCGTGATTTCCTCGAATGGTCTTATTGAGAGGAGGTTTACATTGAGCCCATTGGCCAGGCATGGGAGAGAGTCTCATGCGCACTCCAAGAAGGTACTGTACGGCTGGAAATAAAGCCCCAAAGAGCTTGGTAATTCGAGGATAGATGCCTATTTGCGACAGTTGGGTTTTGAGAAGAGGAGGGCGGATCCCAACCTATACTTCATTATGGCTGGAGAGGATCCCTCTCATTTTCAATCATATGGATGACCTTTTATTACGGTGGGCGGAGACTCATCGCTGTACCGCAAGGAGAGCCTTGGTTTCAGAGTTCATAATTATAGCATTGACCATGCATTACTTTTGGATTTAGGTTTGCGACTGGACACATCTCTCCCAGGACAAAGTATGTGTGATATTCGAAAGTATTTCGTGATGGGGATAGCAGGCCCAGACCACTCTGATGATTACCAACCTGAAGAAGCTTGAAAGCCTGAAATGCTTGGTGGATTCCACTTTGTATCGCCGGTTGATTGGGTCATTGATGTATTTGGTCAATACTAGGTTAGATATTTGTTTTGCTGTCAACACTCTGTCAGTTCATGGTGGAGCCAAGTTGAGTGCACTGGGTGGCAGCAAAGAATGTGCTCAGGTATCTTTATGGTACATTATATTATGGTCTGGACTATCAAAGTGGATATGGAGTTCATTTGGTTGGATATATATATTTGGATTGGGCAGGATGTTTCAGTGACAAGAAGAATACTTTTGGTTGTTGTTTCGGATTGGGCTTAGTTGTTGTGTCTTGGTTCAGTCGGATGCAGAAGTCAGTGGCTTTGAGTCTGGCAGAGGCTGAGTATATGGCAGCTAGTCGCTAGTTGTGGAGGCCCCTTGGCTTCAAAGATGCTGATTGATTATGTCTGGTAAAAGCAAAATTGGTGGGCCCACCGTAGATTTTACTGCGATAATCAGAGTTGTATTAAACTCTTGGAGAATCCAGCTTTTCATGACCGGTCTAAGAATCAGATTCTGTGATCACTTCATCTCGTGATTATGTTCCGTGAGAGGAGTCAGAGCTGCAAGCATATCTACTCCAGGAGTTGTATGCACATACTCACCAAGGCATTGGGCATAGGTAAGTTTGTATTTTTCAGGTACAATCTTGGAGTGGTGAGTAATACTTCCTCGGTATGAGGGAGTGTTAAATTATGTACCAAGGCGTGTTTCTTCCCAGGGCCCTAAGGGGGAGAAATTGGCGAATATGTCTTAGTCAAATTCAATTGTGAGATGCAAATTAAAAAGATAACTTATGATTAAAGTTATATGAGTGAAGAGACACAAAATCCTCAAACCACCCATCTAATCTAAACTCTCACCATTAGGATTAGAAAACTCCTCACCTTCCCCTCATGAGGTTGATTAAGGCAAATAGGCGCACCCACTCTTGGTGGTTCAAGAAAAAAAGGAGTTGAAGAAATCTTGGTGAGAGGCCAAGAGGCTTTTGGTGAGATGCCAAGAAGAAGAAAAGATGCTGTTAGCAGCCTTGTTGAGAGAACAAGAGAGGAGTCGGGCATTCTTGCTGAGAGAACAAGAAAGAGCAAGACAGAGGTCGAAATAAGAAAAGAGAAAGCAGAAGAAATTTCTGGGAGCATCGGCATGCATTCCAAGGTTGCCTAACAGCGCTGGAGTGGAAATGTAAATCAATCTTAGCAGAGGTTTTGGCACTCCACCTCTTGGATATCCGCTTCTTGATAAATTGTCAGACAGCTTGTAACGAATTTCCGGTTCGGGAAATTGAGAAGCAAAGCCAGGAATGTCCGCATGTCGTGTAAATAATTCAAGATGAAAATAGTCAGAAAAGAATTTCTGTGGTTTGCTAAATAATACAAAGCCCTCTCTAACCGGTTTTCCCTTGTGGGTTTTTCCGTGGTCGCTGTTAGACCAAAAATATTTTAGTCTAATATTTTCCAGTTTTGCATATTGGTTGATTTAATTTCTCAAGGTTGAAAGATGTTCATTATCCCTCATGTTTCAAATTTGTTTTATTTTCCGGGTTTGTGAAATTTATTTTCTCAAGTTTTTGATGCCGAACACTGCTAGAAGCTTATGCTGAAACACCACTGTAGCATGTTGAAAACACTTGCAGTCAGTAGTATATGGCCGATGTCGAACACCGCTGTGAGCAGATACCGAACACCTGTGGGTCAGAGTATACAAGGATACAAAACACCTGTGAGCAGATGCTGAAACAACAGTCAGAGATATCGATGTCAACACTGGTGGAGCAGATAAACACCGGCCAGAGCATACAAATAAAGGTTGAAACCAATTTAGCATTTAAATTTGATCCAAAATCTAGGATCAAACTGGGTGGGATTTTAAAATATTAACATGCCATTAACAGTAACTCTATAATTTAAAACTAATTAGAAATCCATTTATTTTCTAGGGTGCACAACTAGCTTAGGATTTAGAGCCATGGAATAGTATTTTGTGAGTAAACTTCTCCGGCTATTAATCAACATATGTGTCTCCACTAAGGGAGGGGAGAAATCCATTTTATAATCGGTAATATCGAAAGGCTCCCACTTTACATCTGGAAAGTTAAGCATAAGGTCATGAGGTCGGGTTGAAGGATATCCCCGACACCTTCTTAGTAATATATTGGGAGTCCTTCAACTCCCATACCTACTATATTTAATGATACCCCTTCAACACCTACAACCATTGTGGTTGAAGGTAAAATGGAGGTTCCTATTTTCACTCTGGTTTTTCCTATAGTGAATACTAAACCTATAGTCATGAACCCTTTGGGTCTCTTTTTGGCCACTACTAGGGTTATAATATTCAACATCCTTATGGCCTCTAGTCCTTTTTCTTATGGTATGTCAAATTTCACATCTATTTTCATCCTCCATCCTGCCTAGTCTGAATAATAGTATTGGACTTTGGGGCATGACTCCTTTACATACTCCATTCTCCTTCGTTTGGTGGTACCCATGTCCCACAAATGACTCCTACCGTTGGAGGCTTTCCTCCTTTTAACCTCAAGTCTAATCTTGGTCCTAATGCTTCTAGATGGAGTAAAAAACCCCACCTGACAAGCTTACCGGTTATGTTAAGCATCCTTTACACCCAATTCCCTCTCTCAGACACCCAAACAACACGTTTGGCATGACAAATCCACCTTTATCATCCGTATTTACACCCGGAGGAGGTCAGTTTCACACCTTGGGAAACCCCCTACTTGGAGCTACTCCAGCTGGGGGAAGGTTTTACAACCCTCATCAGAAAATTCCTACCGGAATGGTGCCCAACCAACCCTCGTGAATCATCCTCGAGGAGGGTCTTACAACCCCAACATGGCCATGGTTCTACTTAACCCTGGATGGGCTATGCATTCCCCAACAACAATCTCTAGGATCTTGGGGCCGCATTGCCGCAACCCCTGCCTCCCCTTTTCCTCGCCACGCCAACTGGCCATAATTTCTAAGTTAATGAATGATAATGGTGTGTTACGACGATTATGACCCCGTCTCCACCAAACCTCCTTCTATATTCCAAAATTAAGGTAAGAATGGAGAGGATCATGTTGATCACATCACTACTTTTCACCTTTGGTGCTCTTCAAACTCTCTTAACGATGATTCCCATTCATTAAGATTATTTCAACGCACCATTACGAGGGTCACCACGAAATGGTATATCGAGCTACCTAGGGGACATACAAGACCTTTAGTCATATGGTCTTAGTATTCTCAACCACTTCCAATTGCCAGCCTGCTACGATGTTGCCTTAGAAATTATTTCTAACCTTGTAAGGAAAACCCACCTATCTCTAATCAGCACCTGTGGAGTGGCGAGACTAAAGAGGTTGATCAAGACCCGCATACCCCCAAAATTCCTGCTAGAGTGATTCCTTAAGTATCCTACAATCTTATATTTCAAAGGATGTTTTTACATCCGTGGGTCACCTATGAGGAAGAAGTGATTTTTTAAAGCCCAACAATTAGAACTTATAAATGCTCAATATGGGATGCTATAATTTGTGACTTTTCCGTGATGCATCGAGGTCAAACCATGACCAGAAAAATATCAGCCCCTCATGCCGATGGCATTAGAAATTCTAATGTTAAATCTGCAGACTCGACAATCCATTTGGAAGAAGTTGTTCCCTAAACTGGGTATGTAGGAGGGTTAGCCCTGCTTTGTGTCCCTCCAAACCCCGTATTCGCATATGTGTACATTATGTGCAATCGTCAACCATCTCGAATGGTAAACAACAACCAGGATGGAATAAAAAGAAAGGATCGCATAATAATTGTAAGGTTGGGAAGAATAATAAACCCAAGGAGAATGATAATAATGATAATTCAAATAATAATGTTAGTGAGGGCAAGAAAGAAAGGCGTAAAGTGAAATTTCCGTATTATCTCAGAGAGATGACACCACCCATTTATGCCCCAAACTTAATTTGCAAGGTTTTTATCTCTACCACTCGTCATGATGACTAATCCTTTTCCACATAATTAACACATGGCCTCAAGCTCTTCTCGAATGCCGGAAATGTTGCAAGTGGGAGTCAAACCCGCCAACACAAGACGGTGACCATTTATGCATCAATATGGTTAAATATGAGGTTAATGTAGCCACTGTCTTGTGGATTACGTTTCATATATTGTACTGGTCTAGAGTCCCCTCTGAGACACCGATGCATCTAAAGAACTATAGCCACTGCCTCGTATTCCGAAGGAATACTCAAGTGCTCTACCCACAATCCTAATGCTAAAGTCGCCTAGAATTACTCTATTTTTTAGGACCTCGGTCAAACCCCTTGTGAAGTCGGCTCGAGGTACTCCAGACGCTTCCTTCACGATGAATGCCTTCCTATCTGCGTTAGGAGATCTATATCCTTGTGGCTAGAAAGTTGGACAAGTTTGACATCACATATGCGAAGCCTCACTTGCCTTTCTATAATGGCATTCCAAGTCCACGTGGGTTACTCGAAGTATACTATCAAGCATATTGTTGTTGATGAAGACCTTGCAACATGTGTGATGTCCCCCGGTATTTTGAAAGTCCTCGCTCTTAACCCTTTCTTAATCTCCCACCATGTTGATCGCTTTGATCTGGCCGTTCTTCCTCTCATGGTATTCTTTTCCTTCCCTCTT
Organism: Picea sitchensis; assembly: GCA_010110895.2. Classification (NCBI taxonomy): domain Eukaryota; kingdom Viridiplantae; phylum Streptophyta; class Pinopsida; order Pinales; family Pinaceae; genus Picea; species Picea sitchensis. Next base: position 2,600 of record SNQJ01S0156056.1, on the reverse strand, counting down.
TCTCGGGTCCAGCTTAGGTGGAAGAGACGATAGAGGGATGTCGAGGTAGCTGATGCGTCTCCCTTTAATTATAACTTGTTACAACACACCTGACTTATGATATGATCAAGAATTGTATCACCGCTTTTCAGACACTTTTGTCTTCCTCAATGGGAAGATCGTGACTAGGACCAATTATCCTTTTGCATATGATAGCCCTAATGCATTATTTGGACCTTCAGTCCTTGTGATCAACAATTCTCAACCGATAACTGATAATATATATGTTGAATGTATTCATCCCTTATGGGTACCCTCGAATTCATGGCACCGATTCACCATATATACGCCATGTCCAGTAGGTCTACTTCACAAATGAGGTTCATTCCTTTCCACACTTATTATTTTAACGCATCCTTGGACCCCACCACCTCGACTCACATCTTTGAAGTCATTCACATGCTGGAATGGCCATATCATGACAGAATCTCTCTATGGCCATACATAGAGAGATTTTTTCTGTTGTGGTTCTTCGACTCTTCCGCCGGTCCTAATCCTATTACCTCACCGACGGAAGATGAGGATTATGTTCTTAAGCCCGTATGGGCCACATCATCATCTTGTTTTCATCGCCACCGCTTCTCGATGAGAATTTGTCTCTGATGAATCCATCATAGAGGCCATGAATGGTTCTGATAGGCCCTAGGATGATATGCATCATCGCTCTTATTTTCTCTGAGAGCATGCTAGAATCGAGCAAGATGATTTTAGATATACTTTGAGCGAGATAGTCGGTCACGCCATAGTTCCACTTGATACGCACAACATTTATGTCGAAGGAAACATGGCGAGTATATCTCCTAACATCACGATTGATATCTCTCGTACTCTGGCAAGATTGAAAATGTATACATCGGTCAAGATTGTTTGCCATAATAAATTATGATCTACACCAAGCTCTTCAAGGAATTCTGATATGTATTCGCTTGTTCATATGAAGAGATTCCAGGAATCGGCCCTCGAATTGTTGAACATGAGATTAAAACTTACCCGGATGATAAGCTTATTCGACAATGTCTTAGAGTTGTCAATCCCAGGAAGGTCCGCTAATAAGGCAGAGGTATAAAAACTGCTTAATGTTGGATTTATCTACCCGGTTCCCTTGAATGAATGGGTATCCAATCCCATTCCTGTGAATAAAAAGAAAGGAACCATCCGCGTATGGATGGATTTTCGTGACCTAAATAAAGCTTGTCCTAAAGAAAACTTCCCAACACCCTTCATCGATCAAATTCTCGACGAATGTGCGGGAAGCGGAGTTTTTTCTTCTATGGACATATTTTCAGTGTATAACCAAATTCAAATTAAACTCGAGGACCAACATAAGACGACATTTATTTTCCCTTGGGGTACTAGTACTTTTTCATACTAGAAGATGAATTTTGGCCTTAAAAATGTCGGAGCAACCTTACAACGTGCTATGACCTTCACATTTCACGATCTCAAGCATATAGTCAAAGCCTATCTTGATGATCTTGTTGCTCACTCCCGTAAGAGAGTAGATCATCCTAAGCACCTTCAGATAGTATTTGAAATATGTCTCCATTATCGCATCTATTTGAACCCTCATAAATCCATATTTTTCATTAGGTCAGGTCGACTTCTAGAATTTTTAGTCTCTAAGACTGGGATCATGGTAGATCCATTAAAGGTTGAGGCAATACTTCAATTGCCTCCCCCGTGCACTATTCACCAACTTCAAGGTTTACAAGGGAAAGATAACTTCTTACGATGATTTATAGTCAACTATGCCAATATTACTAAGGGTTTCATGTGTCTCTTGAAGAAGGACACTCCTTTTATCTGGGATGAGTGAGCGCATGAATCCTTTGATGCTTTGAAGAAAGTCTTGGTATTGACGCCTCTATTGAAGCCTCCAGACTATAGTAGAGATTACTTTATTTATGTTGTCGCGTCTGAAGAGAGGATTGGTATGGTGTTGATTCAGGAGGATGACGAGCTCCGCGAGCAGGCCGTTTATTATCTTAGTTGAAATTTAGTCATCCCTGAACTCAAGTATTCTCATGTTGAAAAGATAGCTTTGGTTATCGTTCACACAGTCCAATGGTTACGAAACTATATATTGCTTTGCAAAACTACTTTGTTTTCCAATTTCAACCCATTTCAATACGTTCTTACTAGATGTATCATATGGGGGAAGTAAAATAAATGGATTGTCATTCTACAAGAGTTCGATCTCGATTTCACTTCTGAGAAGTCCAAAAAATCACTAGTATTTGCAGAGCTAATATCCAACTTCCCCCAGCTAGATGAGGATGTTATTCATGTTGATTCATTTGTGGATGAACACATTTTCCTTGTCTCATTTTCAAACCCATGGTATGGCGATATTGTTCTCTATATTCAAACTTTGAAGTTCCCTCATCATCTCTCATGAGATGAATGACGACATATACGATACCAAGATAAGAAATATCTTATCGTAGGAGACACCTTGTATCGTCGAGGAGTAGACAATATCTTGCATCATTGTTTAACTCATGAAGAAGTTGAGTTTGTTCTAAATGACTGCCATAGTGGGGCCTGTGTTGGTCATTTAT
>SNQJ01S0156055.1:19701-36140 GCA_010110895.2 Picea sitchensis | reverse complement strand
CCATGAATGGAAACATGGTCTAGCTACAGGATGTCAGCTCGAAGTACCACAGAGACCTGCAGACCCGAGCTTCCTTCTGACAAAAGGAACATGACAGGTCGGAAACCTTCCAGAGGAGGGAAGGTAAGATACATACAGAGACAACGAGAGAGGAGACACAGGACGAGAGCACAAGCTTGTAAGGGAGATGTGCGAACCCAAAGGAAGTGTCGAGAACACGGCCTGAAGGACCCGAACGTGAGCTTGATGCTAATGAAGCATCTGATAAACCTCACAGGGTTTTTGTGACAAAGAGTTTCTTTGCGAGATGGCGTAAATTCCCTAGTGATATTATGGCTTGGCACGGGGGTGACCAAAGTGTTGAGAATAAATGTTTCTGAGCCTATGGTTGGGTGGAAAGGTGCACACCCACAGTCAGTTGGTTGGATGCAACTTGTAATAGATAAGTATTCTCATACCCTGTGAAATGAAGCTGTAATTATGTAATGAAATGGGATATACTATGAATGACCCAGGGATGTGTATGTTTGCTTAATGGTTATATTGTATCTCTTTATTCTTGTTTAAATTGTGTATTTAAGCAAGTATGGATTGGACATGTTTTGTATTCGTAAATGCTTGCGCCCTGTGGTGGCTTAAGCTAGATCCACGACTATGAGTTCGTCGACCTTGGGCACAGTTTCATGTACGCATGTCGACACTCCTAGTCGTTCTGAGTCCCTTGGAGGAGGGAGTCTATTAAAGCTCGGAAGAGATAGTGCACATATGCACAGGCTCTCTACGAGGCAGACAGAGACCGAGAACCACTTAAGTTATAGAGTTGAGGAATGAGCGTAAGGGGTGCGCGGAAGGATTCTTCCAAGCGTTAAGTTCAAGAGAAAGAGCGCAAAGCTCTTAAGCCTTTCAGAGCTAACAAAGCTCAGGAAGAGTAGCGAGGCTGAAGTATCGAAAGAGAAGGTTCCCTTGTTTGGAAGATGAACGGACGAAATCTGTTAGGAAGAAGCCACAGTCTGTTGTGACTGTTGGATATGGGAAAGAGCGTGGGAGTTAACCCTTGGAGTCATTTGGACTTCGAGAGTTCGGCGAACTGAGCAAGTTCGTCGTAAGGGAGGTAAAATCCCTGAAGTCCTGAAGTTAACTCTGAGCCTTAGATCTGAGGATGCCCGAGAACTATCCTGACCGTCAAATCTAGGAGGTAGACAATAGTCAAGTCACCAGAACTACCCATGACTTAAGAATCTGACAGCGGAGATGGATGTGAGTCGTTTAATGGGAGGAGAGGCCGTCTCGGTCGTCAGATCGACTCAAATACTCACTGGAGTTACCGAATCAAACACCAGTAGCTCGATTTAACAGTTGGGAATCATTACGGAGCGCAAAGGTGAAAGTAGCGGACACGCTAATTCGCGGCCTGCAATTCACTAACGTCGTTGATCTCGTCAGGCTGGAAGATCAACGACTCCGGTTAGACCAAGTTGGGCGAACACTTTCCATATTGCGGAGGTTGAGCTCTCTGATAAAGAGCACGCATGTTGGGGCCTCACCATTACTGTGAATTGTTGATCATCATCAACCTTCAATCTAAGTTTGACGAGATCCCTGAAATGCAAGGAGTGTGTGGGAAATCGAAATCCTCAAAGAGATCAAGCTTAGAAGAGATAACACTTTCAGGCGTGAAGATGAAGTCCAAGAGACGAACCCGTAGAAGGGGCAAGGGTCGAGGCCTTTGAACCCTTAAAAAATCTTCTAAGTCGAAAGAGATCAGAAGATCAGGAGGAGGAGCATCAGTGGTCGTTGGATCACAGCGCAGAGGACCAATAGCCACCTGATCGAAGCAAGGTGCCCGAGCCTTAGTGCTTCGCACACACATGAGAGTGGACTTACCAAAGTCCCGAAGTAGTTTGGGACTGTTCATTGTCAGGAGAAGGAGATCCTGACCATTCCTCGCCAGGAGACATGTGTCAACAGATTGTAAGCTTCGGATAATCGCTTCAAGAGGTTTCAGTTGATATTTGAGACTCCCAAAATCCAAAGAGCGAAGTAAACGTCAACCGTTGGATCAAGAGGACAGGTGGTGTAAGTTTGTTGAATCCGAGTAAAGACCCGAAGTAGGTCATGGTCGTTGATTGCCAGGAGGGGTACGTGTAGATAGATTTCAGTCTCCGAACGAACACACTTCAAAAGGAAACGAGTGCGTAGAAGCTTGAAACTCGTGAAAGATGAAGAGCCGAAGTAGATCATGTCTGTTGGCCGGCAGGAGATACATGTCGATAGATCGAAGACTTCGGGGAAAACTACTTCGAAGATTTCCAAGTGAGGAGTGAGACAAACTCCCGAAAGCCGAAGAGAATCTGGATCGTAGATCCAGAAGGGCGCATGGCGATAGATCATGAACTCCGAGTGGAAGCACTCTGGGAGAACATGAAGGAGAAGAGTTTGAAATCGCCGAAGTAGCCAGGAACCGTTGATCTGCGGGAGGACACATGTCATTAGATCGCAGACTCCGGGTAAAATCGTTTCGGGAGAAACAGAGAGTGCGAAAAACTAAGATCTGAGATCTCCGAAGGCTGAAGTCCCGAAGGAGACAAGGGCCATTGATTTAGAGAGGACACGCGTTAAAAGATCGCAAGCTCCGGGTGAATCACATCGGGGTTTCAGTTGAGAATTGAGATTCCTGAACCCCAAAGACACGAAGTGAATCTGGACCGCCAGATCTAGAGGGACGCGTGGTGACGGATCGTGGACTGGGGAGAAATCTGTTCGAGAGTTTTCAGTTGAGATTTGAGACTCCCGAAGTCTGGAGAGCCAAAGTAAATCTCAATTGTCCGATGATCCGAAGTAGATCTTAGTCGTCAGATTGTCTGAAGTAAATCTCAAGCGTTGGATCGTCCGAGGTGAATCTAGATCGTCTGATCCAGAAGAGATGTGGCGTAGATCAGTGGATTCTGAGTAAAGTCCCGAAGTAATTCATAGCCATCAGATCAAGAGGACATGTGGCATAAATTTGTAGATTTCGGGTAAAGCCCTGATGCAAGCCTCAACTGTCTGATTCAAGTGGACACGCGACAACAATCTGCTTACTTCGAGGGGAAGTGAAGTTTGAGATTTGAGATCTGAGAAGTTTGGAGACCTGAAGGAAATCTCGATTGTTGATCGAGAAAAGGGTTATAGGACCGTTGATCTAGTTGAAAGGTCAAACCCCCAAAGCAGAGGCAGAGCCGCTGATTGAGAAGGACATGTGTCTGCAAATCGTCGACTCTGGAAGATTGACGTACGGAAGAAAGAAAAGTTTGAGACTTGAGAATTCTGAAGTCCGAAATTCCGAAACAAATCACAGTCGTTGATTTGAAAGAGGTCAGATCTAATCTACAGCTTTGAAAGGAATAGATTTGAGTCGTTAGTTCAGAGGCATCGTCAAGATCGGGAGATCCACGGTCCCGTAGCATTGCGGGGATCAGAGATGCGCGAACTTTAAAAAGTTGAGGGTGGACCGCAATCCAAACCACGGTTTTGAAGAAAGGACACATGGAGGCTCGAGGAGAATTGCGAACCGAAAGGTAGTTTGGTTTCAAACCGCCTTTGGCCGCGCCCGCAATTGTGTGTTTGTGTGAGGTTATCGCCCAAGGTTACCTCAAGGATGGGCTTATCAGAAAAGGGGCTAGTGCCCAAACTCAGAGATTCCCCAAGCGCGAAGGGAAGGTCGTCGTTACCATTAGACCTGCGCCTGGAAGTCGAAAGGGTTTGCATTTAATCACAGAGCGAGACCATCAGGGTCTCAGAGAGTCGTTTAGCTTCAGAATCAGAGATCCTTGTCCAGGTGGTCGAACTGGTTCCCCGACTTTTCAAATTAGAAACCTTGAATGGAGAATCTGTCCTTTAAGAAAAACAAATTTTTTATGCCCCGTCGTGGGTGTGTTACAGTGCTCAAAGAAGTGAGAAATCTCCAAAGGTCCTTCATGTGGGGAGGAACTAAAGAAAAAAAAAATGGGCTTTAGTTTCATAGACTTCTATCTATAAAAGCCTAAATGGGCACGAGGCTTGGGACTCAAAGACCCTGAAGTTATGAGTAAAGTCCTCGGTGCGAAGTTATGGTGGCGATAGATCACTAACCAACATTCTCAATGGACTCACCTTTGGAGGGTGAAATATGTCAGAGAAGAAGAAGAGGTAAAACTAATTCATATGTAAGCCGCCCTAAGGGGCTCAAACATTTGGAATATGGCTTGGCAAAACAAATCCCTAATCCAACAAAATTGTTTTTAGGAAATAAGGAACCAACAAGAGGCCATCTTTTGGGAGGATGTTTGGCAACAGATGTCGAAGTGGTCAGACCAAGTGCAACTCACCAGAATAAAAGAAGCAATGCTAAGACAAAGGAAAACTCAAGTCGCCCATTATTGAGCTGAAGGATAAAATCAACATAAGTGGCGCAATTGGATTACTAAAGAAGGATGGAATGGCTTGAGACTAAGAGATGCTATTGCGATTTTTGGAGGACTTGGAAAACAAGAAAATCTTAATCAGTGCAGAGGAAGATAGAATCTGATGGGGTTGGTCAACCAGTGGATACCCAACCATGAATTGTGAAGGACTGAAATACAAACCAATATGAGAGCAATATTCTCAGAGCTTTTGCCATAGAAAATATGTTAGCCTTAGTTTACCAAGTCCCATCGCCACCAAAGATTACAACTCCTTCAAGTTGGACACCCCCTCTGCAAGTGTTCCTTAAGCTTAACTTTGATGGGATGACTAAAGGTAACCCTAGCAAGGCTAGCCTAGGCAACGTCTTCCAAAACGAGGGAGGAGAAATCATCGATACTTACGTGGGAAAGCTCGACCACACCAACAACAATGTAGCAGAACTCTCAACTCTGGAAGAGGATCTCATTATAGCAAGGCAGAACGATTATAAGACTATAATAGTGGAGGGTGACTCTCTCTTGATAGTTAACATGATCAAAAGGATTCAACAAGGGTCTTTGATCCTAAGAATAGCCTCCAACTAGCATATCGAAGCTTCGTTGCAAAGAGTGGCAAAGCTATCATCCCTGACGATGTGAGGACAGCCAACAAGTTAACAGACTGGCTAGCTAACAAAGGGGTTAAGATTAGCAATGACAAGTGGGAGAGGGTTTGGAATCCAAACAAGGAGGACAGAATGGCGACCAACTGTCTAACAATAGCAGGAATGATTGGAATCGGACAAAAACCAACGGGCACTCATACCTTGCGATTGACAGGACGTTGGAGCAAAGGACATTAATGGTAGGGCTAGCTAGTAGGTTGAGTAGGCACTCAACTTGGAGAGTCAGAAGGTTCGAGGGTCAAAGGACGGAGACTTGTCCCGAGTGGCAAGATGGGAGGAGGTCCCACAAAACTCTGTGGCCTCAAAGAAATCATCGACATTAATGATGAGACCCGTAGTGGGTCGAGATGGTGGCAAGCACATGCAACGTCAGCTCGCAAAGTAAATGAAATGGCAGAAATAAATCTTAATCCCAAGGCTCTACACGATTATATCCAGGTGCATTCATATGGCACCATACCCCCACTGCATGCAGAGGAGAGTCGCCAACATTCTAGTCGTAAACCTAATGATTGATGAAATTTATTGTGATGAAAGGCCACTCGATGAGGGAGTTATTTCCGTTAGTATGATGACAAAAGGTATGCGACATAAATTTTTTCTAAGTTTGAAGTTCTGAGAGTTCTTCAGTAGCTCCATCATAAGAGTGCAATGGAGTAGCATTAGGATATTTCGCTGGAAGGCGGGGCAGAGACCCTCCCTCCGATCGTGCACACTAGATTGTAGAACACGATAGGGTGTCTGAGCAACGATGGCACTAATCCAAATGGATCTTGAAAGGCTCAAAAATCAAATTTCTCAAATGCTCAAGAAAACAACATGATCGTGAAGTGCTCGTTGCAAGCTTTCCTGCGGCGCAAACGGATCGAAAAACGAAGTCTGTATGCAAAAGTTATCGTAATCTGAAGTTTAGGTCAAACAGGGAAAAAGTCAACTAGTCAATGGACACATGGCATCTTCAGCGTGTGACACGTTATAGCTTCTAAATTCGACAAGTGGCAGCGATCAGGTGATGACATGTGGTATCAATAGGTCATGACAAGTGGCAAGGATTCATGATGACAAGTGTCAAAGTTTTGATAGTCCATGTGGCAAAAGATTGGCCAACCATGGGTTGATACATGGTCCGATCCAAGGTTGACACATGTCACCATGGTTAAGGCCTTAAAAAGTTTAAATTTATATTGTTGGACTCAATGAGATTCGATTCCATGACTTACCTCTTCAAATGACTTTAGCACAATGAGCTAGCCACAAAAGGCAAATTAGTACTTTAGAAAAAAAACGCATTTTTCAGAAATTTAAACTTAAGTACCTTTTCCAGCTAAGGGAGGTGCACCCCCTGGGCACTAGGCTACATGGCCCTCATATGACCACATATGGGGGGGGCGCACCCTAATTGGGGGCTTAAGCAGATATTTTGCCAATTTTTGTGTTTTGTTGTTATTTTAGTGGATTTTAGTGATTTTTGAAGATTTTGGCCCACTAAAGGGGATTTAAGCCCAATCTAAGGCCAAAAAGTTGGGGATAAGTTGGATTTCGACCCCTAAATCAGAATCTATATAAATCAGAGGTTTTTGACAGCCCAGACAAGTTCAAAACAAAAGAAATGTTGTAGAAATGTGAAGCCAAAGACATTTTTATGCAGGGAAGCCATTGAGGAGAGGAACTTTGCGGGCCAATTCCAAGAGCTTCGCTCAACTGTTTTCAGTGTGTCGGGCAGAATACAACTATACCAACTTGTAATCAATTTAACACTTTTATGATGTACTTTTGAAACATTGAAGAGAAATAAGAAAGCCTCACCCATTGAAACAAAGGCTCGAAGACGTAAGCAATCTTGTTGAACTCCATTAACAACTTTGTTGTTATGGTTTGCTGATTATTTGTGCTTAATTTCATATCTGCATTTTTTTATTTTTGTTGCCATGTTATATCATTAATTCTTCATCTTTCTTCAATTCCTAAATGGTTAATGAACTCATGTTTTAAATACTCAACCATAGTCTTTAAAAGATCATTTTGGATCAAGTGGTATCAGAGCAGGTTGACGTTTGGTTTTTGAGTTTGCATGATTATCAGGGAAAAGCTGAATCGTGGTGTACGCGAGCTTGTTAAAGAGAATCATGAGATTAGATCAAGAAAGAGAACTTCTCAAAGTAAGAAGATGGCATCGGAAGAGGGACTTTCTCATACCGAGATAGAGTTTCAAAAGACTTTCTTCGCTATGTCGAATATGGTAAAGGTCTTATATGAGGATTACTTGGAACAAAAGAGGCCTTTCCAAGGGGAATATTCTAAACAAGACAAAAGTGAAGAAGGAGAGGATCCTCCTAAACCTCCTCCTTCACCTCCTTCTCCATCCACTTCTTCATCTTCAAATACAAGTTCCAAATCCACCGCAAGAAAACATTCTCATAAACATAAACATGATGTCTTTACTTAAGCTTGATGTGAAGTTTGAATTACCCATGTATGATGGTGAAGTAAATGCAGAGAGGCTTGATAACTGGGTCATACAGATGGAAATTTATTACAGTGTGTAACAAATCAAGGATGAGGCAACTCAAATCAAATTGGCACCGCTTCAACTTGCAGGCACAACACTTGTATGGTGGCAAAGCAAGTTGCAAAATGGCACGCAACAAGTGGGTAATGTATTTCCATCATGACAAGTTTTTGTTTTTGCACTTAAAAAACAATTTTATCCTTTGGGTTATAAAGATAAGGCTTGAATTGAATGGCAAGGTCTTAAACTAAGAAAGGGACAAACAGTGCAAGAATACATAGATGAATTTCGTAAGATGACATTAATTTTAGACATTCCATTACATACCCAAGAAACTCTTATGAAGTGTATAGGAGGTTTACCTGCACACATTTGTAAAATTGTATTTATGTTTGGACCCACTAATCTTGACAAGGTTTATGTTCAAGCAACATACATTGAGGCAGGGAAAACATGAGTTGGTGTATCAGGAGAATCGTCTTCAAGAAAAGAGGACAAAAGGAAGGGGAATGACAAGAAAACAAATTCGACGACAAGAAGGAAAGAGAAACTTTTGCAAGCATTACAAGATAGAAGAGCGTGATGATGACCATTGTTGGCAATTGCATCCCGAGAAGAGACCGAAACGGTTCAAAGAGAGGAAAGGGAGGAAAACAACTGCAACAACAACACAACCAACAGACTTGGGATCAAATTCGGGTGATGTGTCTAAAATCATAGCAATTGGTTTGACAGGTAAAATTGATTATGGATATGATTCTAGAAGTAAATTGTTTCACATAAGGGTCATAATGAAGCATACTAAGGTTGACACATTGATAGATAAGGGTCATAATGAAGCAAACTAAGGTTGACACATTGATAGATAGTGAATCTCAATCTAACTTGATTTCAAAGGAAGTGGTTAAACAATTGAGATTAAACACTCAGATGCATCATACACCTTACTCACTCAAATGGATAAGCAACAATCATAAATTGCACATAACAAAGCAATACACTTTAAACTTTGAAATTTAATAAAAATTTGTGGATGAGGTAACGTGTGATGTGGTGCCACTCAATGAATGTGGAATGGTCTTAGGCAGTTTTTATTTGTATGATCGCAAAACAATCTTCTACATGAAACATAATCAATATCATTTAATCAAAGAAGGCAATGAATAAGTTGTACATGCTCGCCACTTGAAAGCAAATCAATCTCTTCAAACAATGGAACAATTAAGGAAGACAACTCATGCAAGCAACACACCCATAATTGTGTCAAATCAAACAATTGATCTTAAGCATGAACATGAGATGATTGTAGAATGAAAGTTCAATCATGCTTTGCTTCAAGATAAGCTAATGTCATGCAGGTACTACAAACATATTAGTTCATTTGCAATCATATTTCTGATGTTATCATTGTTAATGTTTTCAACATGGATGGTAGTGGCTTTAGTAAGATGTGAAACAGTACAAGTGGCTAACAATATGTTGTCATGGTTGTTTTGCAATTGATCTTGATAAGACAGGTGCACATGACAGAGTTTAAAGACAGAGAACAAATGGGGTGGCCTATCTTGCACTTGATGACTGGTTAGTATCTTTTTGGAGGACCAAAAGGTCTTAGTGGGGAGTGTGATCCAAATGGATCTTGAAAGACTCAAATCAAATTTCTCAAATGCTCAAAAAAACAACATGATCATGAAGTGCTCATCACAAGCTTTCCAACGACGCAAACAGATCAAAACACAGAGTCAGTATGCAAAAGTTATCGCAATCTGAAATTTGGGTCAAACGAGTAAAAAGTCAACTGGTTAAGGGACACATGGCATCTTCAACATGTGAAAGAAACTTTGCGAGCCAATTTTGGGAGCTTTGCTCAACCATTTTCAATGTCGTCAATTGTGTTGAGTTCTTAAGGTCAAGCAGAATACAAATCAACTTGTAATTCATTTGACACTTTTTTGATGTATTTTTGAAGCATTTAAGAGAAATTAAGAATGCCTCACCCACTGAGAAAAAGGCTCGAATACGAATACCAGATTATTTGTGCTTAATTTCAGATCTGCATTTCTTTTTTTCACTGCCATGTTATATTATTAATTCCTCTTCTTCAATTCCTAAATGGTTAATGAACTCATGTTTTAAAAACTCAACCATAGTCTTTAAAAGATCATTTCAAATCAAGCACCGAGGCAAGGGTACCCAAGAAGATATCGTCGTGGGAGTCATTTGCCTCCAAGGCCTTCATCCCACCAGGTGGTAACAAGACCCTGGTCAAAGCCACGACGTGAGGCTTTTATCGCAACTCACTCTTATACAACCATTCCTCCTCAATTTCAAGACCATCTAGACGAAGCGGGAACAATAGTTCACCCGAAGAGAATTATGAACACAAAGCAGGAAGTTGTAGAGTCTATTGTTAGATGGATTCCAAACATGGAGACTACTAGGGCAAGGGTAACAAAGTACTGGAAGACAATGGAGCTATACTTAAATATAAAAATGCTCTTGGATCAGATGCTTCAAACCAAGGAGGAGGCTCAAAACACAATGCAGTTGCAATTAGACAACCTCCACTCGATGCATGAAGTACTAACCCGCTTGCCCCAGTTGAGCATGATGGTAATGACTTCAACTTCTCAAAGCACAAAAAACTTGGCCCTAGAGTAAACCCAAGACTAGTTAGTGAAGCCACTATGTCAGTGAATCTTATTTAATTCTCAAGTTTTTTATGAATTATCAAAAAACTTATGTGGGCCATATGCCCACAACACACACATTATAGGATGTTTTTTTGTTTTTATAGTTCCTAAGTCTCTGTTTAAAAATTTGTCAAACAATTTGGACTGAGAAACTATACATGTGTTAGTAGTTTAGTTTCCCTAGTGTGGGCCAACAACATAGGCTTTTTGCTTGTATGATATTTTACTAAATCATTAGAATTTTTGTCATGTGTATTTTAAAAAAACACAATGTGCAATGACTTGAATTTAAGATTAAAAAAAAACAATGTGCAATGACTTGAATTTAAGATTAAAAAAAAACAATGTGCAATGACTTGAATTTAAGAATTATATATATTATATGTTAAATTCTTTGTGATTATCTCTGAACTCAACATTCAAACAAGAATGGTTGCAAATCAACTTAGTCCCTGCGTATTGCAGGATGGCACCTCATTGCACTAAGCTCAACCCTCACCACTGAGCTATATAAAAGCAAGTTGAGGTATTTAAAAGCAAGTGACCCTAGCGGGAGCCACTTAGGCTAAGCGAGTTGGGTCACACTATTGAAAGAATATCACTCAATTGCTACTACCATATCCTCATGACAATAAATAAGGGGAGGCGACGTAAGTTTTTGGCTTGTGATATAATTAATTAAACTTTAAACAATATCTTAGTTGATATGCATTGAATTCAATTGATTTTCAATGTGTGATATAGTGAATTTTTTTTTTTACACATAGAGAATTAATAAGTCTAAAACAAAAAGATAATAGAATAAACAAATACTTAGCACACAACAAATGCTTTATAAAATGAATAACTTCCATGACAATCGGTTGCTTTACTAAGTGGCCAACACTTAATCATCATGATAATTCTGATGTTCAATTATTAAAGGGATGTTTACTAAAGGGAGGTGTTATAAGGAAGAAATTCATAAAGAAAGAAATTGAAACATAAAGAGCAAGAGAGTAATTCCCAATGCCTATTATCTGCCCCCATAAACCTTAGATTTTCAGTACATGATCTTTATTAAAGAAAGATGGAAGGCATCTCTCTCAATGGAGGGCATCTACATCTCAACGTCACGGTCCCGAATAAGTATTTCTAAGGCATACCTCTTTGTCAGCTCAATACTTTGTCACAACCAAGACCTCTCCATACGGAGGTAAGGCTCCTTCATTTATGGGAAATGGTCTAAATCGAACAGTAAGAGCCTGTTATGCGTTATGGGCAGTACTTCAGACGCTCTTTCAGTTAGACTTTCTCCAAGGGAAGGGCTTCCTTGTTGCATTAGAAATCCCTCTTCAGTAACCCATCTGAACTAAGGTGCAAAGGCATATAGGAAATTGTTCAATACCTCATGTCCATGAAAATTGTGGAAAAAAGCGAAGAAGGCACATGACCACTCATCAGATTCTCCATGGAAATTTTAATAATATTACTGAGCTCAATTCTAAATTTGCAATAGAATTTAAATAGTTGATTCTCTAGGTTGAGAAGATCGCTAAGATCTTCATAAGAAATTTCTACGTTCCAATGTTCTGCACCTAAAATATAACCGTTAGATATTCTTAACATGATGACATCGTATGTAATATATTTTATGATTTGTTTATTGACACGCAGTTATTGTAATCATACAATGACACTATCACCATCTTCAATATTGATGGGAGTTTGATAAATAGTAAAAATAATGGACACTATCACCATCTTCGATATTGATGGGAGTTTGATATATAGTAAAAATAATTTAGCACTTGGATTAGTATGCTATCACATTTCCCTACCTCTCTTAATTTTTATTTATAACTAGCAGAAGACATGTCTTACATCCACCATCCATCTACAGGATTAGTATGCTATCACATTTCCCTACCTCTATTAATTTTTATTTTTAACTAGCAGAAGACATGTCTTACATCCACCATCCATCTACAGAGATTGTTGGACACGTTGGTGCTTCATGGATAGTGTTGTTCTGACATAAGTGGAGTCCTAGGTTTCTCATCCTCCATGTTACATTTTCCAGGCACATGCACACCACATTAAACACTTGGCTTCAACAGAAATAGATCAGGGCTTCAACATTAAACTTCCAGGTTTTAGCTCAAGCATTAATGTCTCTTTCAAGAATTACTCCAACTTCCAGGTTTTGGTTGAGTGTTTGGACCACCTCTTGGATAAATATGCGAGCATTAATGTCTCTTTCAAGAATTACGTTACATATTTTTGTGAGGAGTTGCAGATTGAAAAATGGCTCTAGATTCAAAGCGGATGGTTGAATCGGGTCATCCATGATAGCTACGAAAAGCTCCTCGTTGAGGTCAAGCTACTTTATCACCCACTTATATCTTACATTTTTGTGATATCTTTCCCTCTGACTTCTTATAAATACAAGCTTCCTTAGAGTTCTCCTTCATCTTTGAGTCTTGTCAAAACAACTGTTTATAGTACTCAATCCGTGTGTGAGAATGAAGATTGCAGGGATTGTGATAATGGTTGTTGTGGCACTGGATATTGTGAGCTTGTGTGAGGCTCAACAAGCATCCAATGTGAGGGAAACTTATTATAACTATAATCTGCAAAACTTTAGGTAGGATTTGGGGGAAGGCCTCTGGATACTGCGCCATTTGGGATTCCAACCAACCTCTCAAATGGAGGAAGAAATATGGGTGGACTGCTTTCTGCGGCCCTGTAGGCATGCGCCCATGGTCAAGCATCATGTGGAAAATGCTTGAAGGTATATATAGGCATGCTCAATAAATATCGAGTCAAGATCGATCTCTACTAGCTCAATAACCAAAATAACCAAAATCTGGTTTATGTTTGTTGATACAGGTGACTAACAAAGGCCCTGGAGCATCTGTGATAGCAAAAATAGTTGATCAATGCTCCAATGCTCCAATGACACTCGTTTGGATGCCACTGTGTTCAATCATATCGACACCGATGGAAAAGTATGCAACCTCGACCATCTCATGGTTGACTATCAATCCGTGGGTTGTTAAGCGGCCATGGCCTCTGCAATGTACGATTTCTCCATTGCAACGTGACCAACTACCGAAATCCCAATGGAATCTGGGTCAAGCTAGAAAATGGGAAAAAAGAATTAGCTCATAAACAATTTATCACATTAAGATCTCTTTTGAAAGTTGGGTAGATTAACAGAACTCTAAAAGTTGGACAACTACAAAAAACAAACCTTCATCCTAGGTATTTGAATCCAATCTATGCCAGTGCCAATGGATTTTGCAACTTTGAAAGAGCTTCCTCTGCAAAATCCAGAATCCTGCGTTTAGAAAATTCAAGATTAGTAAATATGCAAATAAGAAATTAAAGGTATGGCCTCAAAAATTATTTGGAAGAAATACGGTTTTGCTGAACAAACTCTATTTATATTGTTGGTTTTCTCCACACCCATAGGTTAGAGATATAGTTTTGGGCATTATTAGTTTAAGAGACACTGAGATCGCAAGATAAGATCCCGTGTTGCAAGTCGGCGTTTTTTTGCATTTCTTCAAAAGAGAGCAGCCTGCTGTAAGTTTCAGTCTATGTAAAATTTTTATATCCTTTTGAATATAAAGAGTATTTTTCTCATGGAAAAAAAAAGATTATTTATAATGTTGGTTTTCTCCATGTGCATGTGCATAGATTAGAGAAACAATTTTGGGCATTATAAGTTTAAGATAAATAGATAGATTCATACTAACCTTCATCATGTACATGAGGATGCAGGTACAAGATTCTACATTCTACACTAGTAATCCAAAGCACCTCAACCCTGCATGTACAAGAGTCTGCAAGTACATGAGTCTACATGGATAGGAAAATGCAAGTACAAGAGTCTACATTGGTAGTCCATAGCACCTCCATCCTGCATGTACAAGAGTTTGCAAGTACAAGAGTCTACATTGCTAATATAGGAGTCTACAGGTACAAGAGTCTACATTGCTAGTCTGTAGTCTAGAGCAGAGAGGACAACCTAAAGAACGAAAAAAGAGGAGGATTTGTGTGTCAATACAAAAAAAAAGAGACGAGGGGAGTCATGGTTATTGTAGTTCTAGCATGGGCATGCAACTGACCAAGTGGACGTGGATGAGGAAGACATTGACAACTGTCATTATGAGACACCAACACCAAAGCCACCACTTAAGATTGCAAAGGGTTATGTACTATGGCTTGAGTCCAAAAACATCAAACATTTAATGTTTTGATTTAATACTAACTTGAAAGCTAGCATTTTTTTTCCAATAAAAATTCTCTCAAATTTATATTAAATATAAATTCATTTACACACCAAATTACTCCTGTAGAGTTGTATGACCAGACAATAGATAGAACTGTTCCATATCCTGAAATACAGTCCCAATAATCCGAGAATACTCAGGATAGCAGTCGCCCAATGTAAATGAAATCGGACCTGCCGATGGAGACGGAAAAAATATACTGTGAGCTTCAATAAACGATGGGAGATCAATCCATATTAACGCCCAGCCGAGGGGAATCTGTATAAGAGAGCTCTGGAGTCACGCCAATGAAAAAACCACTTAGCAAGTAGTGGATCATCCTTCGAAGAGATTATAGGAAGAAATATGACTCTCAATTCCCATATCGCTATGGTAAACCGATAGCCTACCCACCACACCACATAGTGCCCTCTTTGATAGTGAATCTGCAGCCCTGTTGTGAGTCCTGGGAATGTGGCCGAAGTGTATGTCCGAGAAGTTGTTTGATAACTTCAACGTTTCCTGTTTCCATCCTTCTAAGTGAACAGAATTGAGCTTACAGGTTTGATTAATCCAATCTATAATGAATTTTGAGTCTCCCAAAACAAGAATGTATTTTAAATTCCAGATTTTTGCAAGTGTAAGCGAAACCCATAAACCCAAAAGCTCAGCTTTGTTGTTAGTTCCGGCCCCACAATTTAGATACCAGTTTGTCATCCTTGTCTGATGTGCTCTGAAAGTGCCTCCTGCTCCACAACAGAGGCTACTTGAAAGTGCAGCACCATCAAAACAAATCAGGGTTGTGCCATCCGTCAACTGGTAATCACAGTCTTTGTACTGCAGTATCTTTTGTGAGGATGGCTGCCAATTGAAATTTGAGAGAATTTTGTGAACAACCGCTTGACAGGAAGGAGGCCGCCCCTCAAATATAACCTGATTCCTCTCTATCCAGATCCACCAGCAAGTTATGGCCGCCAAGGAGATCCAACCTAGCATTAATCAACTTGAAAGCTAGCATTAATCAACCTAGATCCATCATTTTCCTAAGTCTAAAACCTCTTACCTCAATATGAGGCCAAATAAGGCCTCAGACTTGAAACTTAAAACTTAGGACTAAAACCCAAATGAAAATTGGAAAATTACATAAAAATCTCGAAAGTTTAGTTAAAGTTGTTGGTTTTCATGCCTTACTAATAAAAGATAGAAAAACCGGTTACTAATAGTCCCTCAACCCAAAGAGCAGGGACAAATAAGTACACATTTCTCCAACATTTTTTTACAATATAAATTTGGATGATAAAAAGACAATCTAGCACCCACATGAATTTGATAAAACAACAATTGTGCACCCAAATTCTAAGGCCAAAAAATGAAATAAGTTAATGAGACTAAAAGAAACATGGCGAAAGTAAGGATCGACGGATTGATGAGATTTTGTGTGTTACATTAAAAGATGACGAGAAGATGTAAAGCAAACAAGACCAATAGAGTTATAAGCGTCAAATAAATTTGATTAATAGACAACTTAGTACCCAAGTTCTACGGCCAAAATACAAGATAAGCCGATGAGCCTAAAGGAAACCGAGTTAAAGTAAGAATCGGCTGGTTTAAGACCAAAAAACCAAAACAGCCAAATGACTTACACAAATCATTATCTAAATAATTTGAAGAGATTATTGAATTTAAACGAGTTATGTATTTTTTTTTCAATATTATGTATCAGATCACTGCATTTTAGCCTGACAAAATTTGAAATAGAATAGTATATTGGTCAAGAGAATGGAATGGTATAATAATATATTGGTTAAGTTTATTATATATCGAAGATAAACTGGCATTTGCTGGAGTAAAACATGACAGGCAAGACTGTATATATAAAATTCTGACAA
>SNQJ01S0156054.1:22364-41670 GCA_010110895.2 Picea sitchensis | reverse complement strand
CACATCTGTTCCCTATTCTATATTTATTTTCATATAGACAATTCGCACCATTATGGTCAAAGGTCGATTCGGTTCCTTAAGTTCATTCATGAACTAGTTTAACCACTGAAAGGTGCTTGGGTCAATCCATGGAGGAAGAACTTAAAGAGAAAATATTGGGTTGCATAATACATAAAGAACATTATACAATGAGAGTGTACCTAGCAGATCTTATTGTCCAATAACAGACGATTTTTTTGTAGGATAGTTCTGTCAAAATTGATTGTTTATATTCGATCCATGTCGAGCAGACCTCGTCCTTGCGAGAGATAATTATTAATAAAGGAGGGACTTATGTCACCAAAAACAGAGACTAAAGCTAGTGTCGGATTTAAATATGGTGTTAAAGATTACAGATTAACTTATTATACTCCTGAATATCAGACCAAAGATACGGATATTTTGGTAGAATTCTGAGTAACTCCTCAACCAGGGGTGCCTCCCGAGGAAGTGGGAGCAGCAGTAGCTGTTGAATCTTCCACCGGTACATGGACCACTGTTTGGACCGATGGACTTACTAGTCTTGATCGTTACAAGGGGCGATGCTATGACATCGATCCCGTTCCTGGAGAGGAAAGTCAATTTATTGCCTATGTAGCTTACCCCTTAGACCTTTTCGAAGAAGGTTCTGTTACTAACTTGTTCACTTCCATTGTAGGTAATGTATTTGGATTCAAGGCCCTACGGGCTCTACCTTTGGAAGATTTACAGATTCCCCCTGCTTATTCCAAAACATTTCAAGGTCCACCTCATGGTATCCAAGTTGAAAGAGATAAATTGAACAAATATGGCCATCCTTTATTGGGATGTACTATCAAACCAAAATTGGGTCTATCGGGCAAGAACTATGGTAGAGAAGTTTACGAATGTCTCCGTGGTGGACTTGATTTTACCAAGGATGATGAGAACGTAAATTCCCAACCATTCATACACTGGAGAGATCGTTTTGTCTTTTGTGTGGAAACAATTTATAAAGCTCAGGTTGAGACGGGTGAAATTAAGGGACATTACTTGAATGCTACTGCAGGTACATGTGAAGAAATGATGAAAAGGGCAGTATTTGCAAGAGAATTGGGAGTTCCTATCATTATGCATGACTATCTGACGGGAGGTTTTACTGCAAATACTTCTTTGGCTCATTATTGCTGAGACAATGACCTACTTCTTCACATTCACCGTGTGATGCATGCAGTGATTGACAGACAAAAAAATCATGGTATGGACTTCCGTGTACTGGCTAAAGCATTGCGTATGTCTGGTGGAGATCATATTCATGGTGGTACTGTAGTAGGTAAACTTGAAGGGGAACGAGACGTCACTTTAGGGTTTTTTGATCTACTGCGTGATGATTTTATCGAAAAATATCGAAGTTGTGGTATTTACTTCACTCAAGATTGGGTATCTATGCTAGGTGTCCTGCCCATAGCTTCAGGAGGTATTCACATTTGGCATATGCCTGCTCTGACCGAGATATTTGGGGATGATTCCATACTACAGTTTGGTGGGGGAAATTTGGGACACCCTTGGGGAAATGCACCTGGTGCAGTAGCTAATCGAGTTTCTCTAGAAGCTTGTGTACAAGCTCATAATGAAGGACGTGATCTTGCTCGTGAAGGTAATGAAGTGATCTGTGAAGCTAGTAAATGGAGTCCTGAACTAGCTGTTGCTTGTGAAGTATGGAAGGAGATCAAATTTGAATTTGAGGCAATAGATACCTTGTGATCCAGTGACTTTCATTCTACCAATCGGACTCGGCCCAATCTTTTACCGCTGCCACAAAGATTAGGCCAAATCGTGAACGGAGATCTGGGATTTCAGATATCAATATCTGGGATTTCTATATATCAATATCTAGATATATTGATATATAGATATTGATATATTTCCGAGGTAAAATATCTAAAACAGAGTGAGTCTTCCGAGGTAAAATATCTAAAACAGAGTGAGTCGATGAAATTTTTTTTTGGTCAAGGATTCGATAACGAATCCTATTCATTCTTTACATTCATCTTATAGATCATTCGATAGGGCTGGTAGCTCAGTGGATCAGAGCTCATGGTTCCGGACCAGGAAGTCAAGGGTTCAAATCCCTTCTAGCCCAAAAAGATTTTGTATTTGGGATGAAAATTCCTTTCATCGCGGCATAGGAGATAATCTTCCTTTATAAAAGAATAAAGGCTTCTATCATAATCCTGCATTATTACTGGATCTCTAATCAATAATGAATGGAGATGATTTATCTATGATTCATTTCACTATTCATTGATAAATTGAATCATTTTATTTATACGACTTCTTCATACAAAATAAGATAGGAAAAATAACAATCTTCACCTTTATGCTGGAAAACTCTATGTCTATAAAGGAGTGGTTCGAAGACAGGCGTAAAATAACCGGATTACTAAAAAATTCGGTCGAAAAGGGATAGTAAGGACGTCAATGAGATGGAGAGGAACAAGAATCTAAGTATTGATTACGTTAAAATTAATAGATTATGGGTTCAATGCGATAATTGCGAGAGCTTGCTCTATATCAGATTCTGAGAGAGAATAAAAGAGTTTGTGAAGAATGTGGATATTATCTGCAAATGAATAGTTCAGATAGAATAGAACTTCTAATTGATCGGGGCACTCGGCATCCTATGGATGAAGACATGTACACTCTAGATGTTCTTCATTTTCATTCTGAGAATGAACCTGTTCATTCTGATCATCTTCATTCTGAGGATGAATCTTATAAGGATCATATCACTTTCTGTCAAATAGAGACAGGGTTTAACTGATGCTATTCAAACAGGCATAGGTCAATTAAATGGTGTTCCTATCGCACTCGGAGTTATGGATTTTAAGTTCATGGGAGGTAGTATGGGCTCTGTAGTAGGCGAGAAAATAACCTGTCTGATCGAGCGCGCTACCGAAGAATCTCTTCCAGTCATTATGGTGTGTGCTTCCGGAGGAGCGCGCATGCAAGAAGGGAAGTTTTAGTTCAATGCAAATGACTAAAATAGCTTCTGCGTTATATATTCATCAGAAGAATAAAAGGTTGTTATATGTATCGATTCTGACGTCTCCGACAACCGGTGGAGTTACTGCTAGTTTTGCCATGTTGGGAGATAATTTCTCATTATTGCCGAACCTAAAGCATACATTACATTTGTAGGTAAAAGAGTAATCAAACAGACATTAGGTCAGAAAGTGATTGAAGATTTTCAAGTGACTGAGCATTTATTTGGCCATGGTTTACTTGATCTGATCGTTCCACGTAATCTCTTTAAAGGTGTTCTAAATGAACTATTTCAGCTTTACAGTCTTCCTCGTAAAGAAAAAAAATGAACTCCTTATAAGGAAAAAATGATCAAATCGAGTTCCTTGTAACGGAAGTGACAGTGATACAGTTTCTTATTGCGGCAAAATAAGGATTTCTAAGAAAATCGCTTTTTACCACCTTCTTACCAACAATTTTAGATCCTCGATCCTATACTAAAAAGAAATATAGCCAATTTTCCGCTTTCGAAATCAGATAAATTTTGTCAGGATTCATGTTCTTCCACCATTTAACTTATATAATATTAATAAGTGTTGTAAAGGATCTATATATACACATATATATATAGATATATTTATTGTATATATACAGATCCTCATTGTTGAACTCGTCGGAATCAACAATTTTGAATCCAACTTGAAATTCTTTTTCAGTATTTTTTGAAGAGACGGGGAAAGGAACAACGAACATTTGCGTACATGTATTATATGAAGAAGGACAAATAGGACCGCTCATTTGGTCCCATCAATTATTTTATCTTATAATCATATGGATAAACATTTCCTTGAGTAAGTAAGGTACCTGTCTCTGTATGATAACCCTAACCCACCTTCTTTTTCAATAAGCCTTTAGTCGGCTTATTACTCCGGCAATTACAATGGTTCTTTCCATCTGTATATTCAGAATGACGATATTTTTGGAATCTGATTAAATGAGATTTAATAAATAGGTTTGGATCTGTTCAATTGCAGAACAGATAGAAATCTCTATATCTATTTTAGATGATATAAGATAGAACTCTTATAGATACAAGATAGGTCTAAATAGAAATAAATAAATAAATAAATATATTTATTTAGACTCATTCATACTTGAATATGGATGAGTCTTACCTATATTCTAGATATATGAAATATCTATTCATATTAATATCCATATACATATCGGATATCCACATGTGTCAATAAATAGGTATTGGTCAATATTTTCATATGGTTGGTTATATTTTTGCATATGGTATACATATCTATTCCTAGAGATATTTAACTCCACTGATTCAGTGTTGTTTAACAAATTGATAATTTGGGAAGGACCTATTTGAAATTGATGGTAAGAATGGACAAGAAGACAAACTTGACTGACTTGACTGAAATGTTATCTATGTATATAGATAGCTAGTTCATATAAGAGTTTGGGAACCAAAGGATGAAAAGTGGGCTATTCCTCAACTTCATTAGGATGGAATTGAATACGATTTTATGAATAATCGATCCAAATGGCTCTTGATAGAACCTATAACAGGGTCTCGAAAAGAAGTAATTTCTTTTGGGCTTGTATCCTCTTTCTGGGTTCACTAGGATTCTTCCTAGTCGGGATTTCGAGTTATTTTGGTGAGAACCTGATACCCCTATTGTCATCTCAGGAAATACTCTTTGTTCCACAAGGAATTGTAATGTGTTCTTATGGTATTGCAGGTCTGTTCATTAGCTCTTATCTGTGGTGCACAATTTTGTTCCATGTGGGTAGTGGCTATAATAAGTTTGATAAAAGAAAAGGAATTGTATGTCTTTTCGTTGGGGATTTCCCGGAAAAAAAACGTCGTATTTTCCTACGATTTCTTATGAAGGATATTCAGATGATTAAAATGGAAATTCAAGAAGGTATTTCCCTCGCCGTGTTCTTTATATGGAAATAAAGGGCCAATAAGACATTCCTTTAGCTCGTACTGGTGATAATTTGAACCTGAGGGAGATCGAACAGAAAGCTGCTGAATCAGCCCGTTTCTTGCGCGTATCCATTGAAGGGTTTTGAAATGAACCAAGGGGTTCTCTATACTCAACATAAATTCAAATTGATCGACATTTTTATATGGATCGAATCAAGGAACATGAATCAATATCCAATCAGGAATTTTGAGATTTCCATACATATCAATTCCAATAAATATTGAAATCTAATTGTATGGAAATGGAACGATATAGGATCTTATGAACAATATACTATTTTAGAAAATATATAGAAGAGGTAATATAGAAAGAGCTATAAATTACAATAGAACTGGTTGGTATATGTCCGGGAAAAATATCATTTAGCTAATTCCTACTAAATGATATTTATGAATGAATCAGACCAAGATTATTTTGGTAGTTCCCGAACACGCCATATCATTTCCTATCCTAGAGAGGGCGAGAGAGCCAGTAGATGGATATGATGGATCAGAAAGAACAATGACTAGATATAGGGGTCCGGTTTCCCTAAAACTAGAATTGTTTTTCCATCCCCGTTCTTCATCACGATCCAATTTATTCTTATATGATTTCGCCGTTCTCTCATTTTGTTTGTCATCTTTGGAGATAACTGGGGAAAGATTCGTAAAGGATCGATCGAGTGATCAGGATTCAAAGGATCTTCACAATGAATAAAACGACTTATGTTACTTCAAGTTATTAGAATAAGATAGAAAAAAATGAATAGATAATTGATCCAGATAGAAACGATCTGGATCGGACATCGGGGAATGATCTTCTTATGCCCGTCTCACTCATTTGGAGCGAAACTTTTACTTTTTTCTCTGAGGATCTTTTTTCGGGGTCAAACAATTACACAATAGATAAATTTATGGATCCCATACATCATTCTATCACTCGTACTTTGTCTAGATTTCTGACAGAACTGACGAGGGAATCAGGTTCGTTAGCGATTCACGAATTGGAAGTGGCCGAATATAAAGCATCAGCTTCCCTACGATATCTTGCATGTTTAGTGGCACTGCCTTGGGTCATTCCTATTTCAATACGGAAAGGTTTGGAACCTTGGGTTACAAATTGTTGGAATACGGGTCAATCTCAGAAAATTTGATTATCTCCAGGAAGAAAATGTTCTGGGAAGATTTGAGAAAATAGAAGAACTATCCCTGTTAGAAAGAATGGTGGAAGATTTTTCGGGAACAGATTCAAAAGATCTCGTATAGAGATTCACAAAGAAACAACTAATTGGTCGAAATGTACAATGAAGATGGTATTCAGATAATCTCACATTTATTAACAAATCTATTAGGTTTTGCTTTTATAAGTGCTTATCTCATTCTGGGTAAGAATAAACTTAGCATTCTCAATTCTTGGATCCAAGAATTCTTCTATAGTCTGGGCGATACAATGAAAGCTTTTCTCATTCTTTAGCAACCGATCTATGTGTATTGGGTTTCATTTACCCCATGGTTGGGAACTGATGATCGATCTGATCTCGCGGAAAATTTTGGCTTTGCTCCATAACGAACGAATCCATATCTGGTCTTGTTTCAACTTTTCCAGTCATCTTAGGTACGATTCCTGTAAATATTGGATCTTCCGTCGTTTCAACCGTATATCTCCTTCACTTGTAGTAATTTATCATTCGATGAATGAATAAAGAATAGGTTGTTTTCCGACCGAAAGAAAGAATTGAAACAGAATAATAAAGTGTTTTCTTGTTCAGGAATTAGCTATTCCTCTCCCTCATTCTTCTCCTGGTGCGAGACTCCGATTTCTTACTTTTAGGTTTGGTTCAATCAATATAGTAGCAGAATTTTGACAGGTAACTATGATAGCTACCTACCCTCACCCGAAAAATGATTTGGAACCAATAATTGAACCATGCAAAATAGAAATACTTATGACTTGAAAAAAGATGACTCGGTTAATTTCCGTCCTGGTCATGATACATATCATAACTCAGACATCCATTTCGAATGCATATCCCATTTTTGCACAGCAGGGTTAAGAAAATCCCCGAGAAGCAACTGAACGTATTGTATGTGCCAATTGTAACTTGGCCAAAAAACCTGTGGATATTGAGGTTCCACAGTCCGTGCTTCCCAATACCGTATTTGAAGCAGTTGTTAAGATCCCCTATGATACACAAATGAAACAAGTTCTTGCTAATGGTAAGAAAGGGCCTTTAAAATTGTAGGAGCTGTTCTAATTTTACCTGAGGGCTTTGAATTAGCCCCTCCGTATCGTATTTCTCCTGAGATTAGACAAAGATGGGTAATCTTTATTTTCAGAACCATCAGTCCCAATCAAAAAACACATTATTGTAATAGGTCCTGTTCCTGGCAAAAATATAGTGAACTTGTAGGTTCCCCATCCTTTCCCCAGATCCTGCTACCGATAAAGAAGCTCACTTCCTGAAATATCCCATATATTTGGGTGGTAATAGAGGGAGAGGACAATTTACCCCCGACGGAAGTAAGAGCAACAATACGGTCTATAGTGCTTCAGCAACAGGAAGGAGTGAGCAAAATTTACGTAAAGAAAAAGGGTGGATATGAGATAACAATCGATAATACATCAGACGGTGGGCAAGTGGTTGACATTGTACCTCCAAGATCGGAACTTCTTATTTCAGAAGGCGAATTTATCAAGGTCGATCAGCCATTAACGAATAACCCTAATGTGGGTGGATTTTGGTCAAGGAGATGCAGAGATAGTACCTCAAGATCCATTACGTGTTAAAGGTCTTTTATTATTCTTAGCATCTGTCATTCTGGCACAGATATTTTGGTCCTTAAGAAGAAACAATTTGAGAAAGTTCAATTGGCTGAGATGAATATTCAGGTCCATAGATTTCCGAACATGAAGTTGACTGATTGAATCAAAATGAATACCCTTCGAGATGGAGAACCTTTTATCCTCCTTCCCTTATATATTCTTGGGAAAATGTTCATGTAGACATATCTATACTTCAAATAGGAGTGACTCAATAAGCACTGGAACAGATCAACTTGTCGAAAGATCCCCATATGCTTTCTAGATCGTGTACTATATACATGCCATTCCCTCCTTTCCCTTGCCCATTTTAAAAAAGAAAATCCGGAAAAATAGAGATAGATCGCAGGAAGGAGAGATTAGGAGAATAACTAGCAATCTTGGAGAAGATTCCTATCTTCTGATCCCATTCTTTATCCTATCCCATTATTCGTCGAATAAATTCTCCGTTTTCTCGTCGAGATAAGAGGAACCATTGGGTTTCCGATCCTGTCCTGTTCATCAATTCCTTCGTAAATTGACGATTATTTGTACGTTATATTGAGGAACCTTCAAATTACTAAAGAAGGAAGAGCAGAAAAGTAGGGGTAATATCACTCATTGAGCAAACAACCCTATAAACCTTTTGATAGGGTTCGTTCCTAATGAGAGAAAATGAATAAAGGTGTTTTTCCTCCTCTTTTCTTTGTAAGCCAAAATAAGAGAAGAAAATATTCTATCCGCACATTAAGATTCTCATAGTTCGGGTTTTAAGAAAAACTTCGAATATCTCCCACCAGAGAAATGAACAAATATTTAGTAATAGATATTCTCCGTTTCTCCGTTGTTCCTTCGACAGAGATTGAAATTGGATCGATCCAAATTTTTTGTTTTTGATCATTTAGTGGAAGAATAAATTGGCTCATAACTTGGCTGAAAGGCATTGAATGAAGTAACAGAGTCATTGTATTTATGTGAATCTTCTTCTAATTAACATTAATATAGAAGAGAATCTAAAAGAGATTTCGATAAGACCTTACCCTTAAAAGCCAGTCTGTGAGCCATTAATTTTCAGGGCCAGCGAGCTGCTTTTGGTTCTCCGGGCCAGTGGAGTCCAAATACGGTATTAAATTCTCGGTGGAAGTTAACGCCACCTTTTCAAGTGCCTTCCACCACCATCATGGTCTCTTTTCTGCACATCCCCTTGCAGCAGTCCTACAATAAATTCAAAATATTATTCACATTCATTGACCTCTTCCTGCAGGTCCATTTACATCACATATTCATACTTATGAGTTTGCCATAGTCCTTGTCCAGTCCAGTTATATTTACAATCTGGGGGAAAGAGGGTGTTACACATGAATTAAACATTAACCAAAATTAGTCTTCAATGGGCAATCCCAACTCTCAACCTACATTGTTCCCTCAGGTATAGTTTGAACAATAAGTTACCCTTGTTTTAAGGGTAAGGCCTTATTTATTTTTCACTTTTGCATGTATAGTATTCCCATAGTAAGTGTATTTCCCCTACTATAGGGATGACCCTGATCCGGAATATGAACCATAGAAAAAGATACCTAGTAGACCAATCATGATAATACCAGTTACAGTACCTATCAACCAAAGAGGGATCCTTCCAGTGGTATCGGCCATTTCTCTTACTCCCTTTCACATTTTCTTAAGTGTTCATGCTCGAGACATAAATAGTCATAGCATAGATAATTATTAGTATTGGATCTCTTCGAATGGAGTGATAATATTCTCATTGTTCCTAATTGAACAAATAATTAGAGAATAGAACAAGAAGTACAAAAATTAGTAGCAACCCCCAGTAGAGACTGGTACAATTCAATTCAACATTTTGGTTGTTCGGGTTCAATTGTGTCATATCTACATACTTCCTCTTCCTTTAATATAGAGTTTATCATTGGATGAACTGCATTGTCGATATTTATCCTGAGAAAAAAACTATAGGGACATCTAGCTCGTGAATGGACAACCATCTAACTGTAAAAATTGGATAAGTTCTATCTCTAGTCATTAGTACCTCCTAAAAATATCTAGTAAATTCATCGAGTTGCTCTAACGGATCGAAACGGCCAGTTACTAATGGAACCTCTTGTCGACTTTCTGTGAAATACTCATTCGACTGGGGGCTCCCGAACACATCATAATCCAAACCCGTGCTGACAAATAACCAACCTGCAATGAATAGAGAAGGTATGGTAATGCTATGGATAACCCTGTATCTAATACTAGTAATAATGTCAGCAAAGG
Organism: Picea sitchensis; assembly: GCA_010110895.2. Taxonomy (NCBI): domain Eukaryota; kingdom Viridiplantae; phylum Streptophyta; class Pinopsida; order Pinales; family Pinaceae; genus Picea; species Picea sitchensis. Next base: position 31,585 of record SNQJ01S0156054.1, on the reverse strand, counting down.
AGCGGTCTCCCATATTTCCATACATGCTCAGCTCCATATATTATTTTAAAGTCATTCAAGGGGGAATTGATCCCATGAAATATAGAGATAAGGAAATGGAAAACTACTGATAGCTTCTCCAATCCGTGTTTGATTGTCAATGTTATACCAAGGGTATCTTTGAAGTCTACTGGACTAGTATAGCTAGCTTTCTTCTGACACAGCAATACAATTTTGATGAGTATCGAGAAGGAACGGAATAGAATTATTATGTTCCTTCCAGTAGTTATTCCATCTCTGTTTGATGGACTTAATCCCAATAGAAATAAGAGAATATTGCATATTATGAGGTCCAGGTGTAAGGAACCCCCTCAATCGATGTTGTAACAATTGCATAGACCCTGGAAATTTTCGATTGGAATTAGCTTCTACATATAGGTGGATGTAGAACCAAAAAAAGGATGAGTGTTGCTTGCAAAGGGTATAAATCACTATCAATCAAACCAATCCAGAATATGATACTTTTACCCCTTCTTTTTTTCATTCTGACATGACATTATGTTTGTGTAGATGATTCCAGTAATTCAGATTGCATGGGGATCATTGGTGCTACGCAGATGTATGTTTCTCTTCCAATAGTATCCATCCCAGGTGGAGTTATTCCATGGAATTATTATATAGTACTTTGTATTAACAAGTATATGTTGCAAATTAGATAAACCCAAGTGGATAGTGCAATAGAACCTAGTCAATTTTAGGTATGTGAAATTATGAGTTATTCCTTGCAATAGGTGGAATTCTTGTAATATCGGGCTCTACTGGCTCTAAGAATGAATATTGAAAAAACCTAATCCATCTAGAGGGTCCAATGACTGGATCAATAAGATCTAGAAATGAAAGGACAAATTGGATATTAATATTCTTATACCTAAACGTGAAATTCACAAAACTTTGCTATGTCTGTAGAAGAGGTTTCTTCCAGTCCAACCGATAGCTACTGGTATCGAAGATAATGCAAGATGATCCAATTGTACTTATTTATAATTCATTCACCCTGTAAGAAGATTGCATTTGACAATTTGTGAAGGAGTTTGTGGGTGCTATTCATTAGTTGCTCGATGAATGTGAGGATTTATAGGATAATGAAGAGATATCTACCATAGATTTCCTCTCATCCATGTTCGTTCATACATATCCTATAGTAGATATAGGATCCTTAATTGGTACGAATTGGGACAATTGATCTTTTGTATTCTGATTTCAAGGTTATGAAAAGAAAAATTTAGGTAATTGTCTCATGAAGATATGTATAAACCATATTTCATTCAATCTTTCCACACCTACTATAACTATAATTAGTTATTTTGGTTTCTTATTGGCTTCTATCATTTTCAACCTAGTCACAAGGACTCAAATACTAATTTTGGAAGTGCCTCTAGTAGTCTTGAAATACATACTGAGACTTGGTTTATCATACCACAAGAAGAGCTTCACGAAACCTGTAGAATTACACATGATTACACAAAATTGCTTGGAAAATTACCTACAACCTCTAAAATCCCTAGGATAAAAGAGACCCATGTAGAACGTCCTAACACAAATCCTAATGTTTACATTGAATCTATAGATGACCTTATTGAAACTGCATTACAAGAGGTCCCAGTACCTTTGAGAAGAGTTGTGCATTTCCTTATCAAACCTGAAGAACAATTCGAAGGTGAGCAACTAGAAATCACCATAGAACAACTAATGGGAGAAAACATATCCACAGAGAATTCATACCGCGATGGAGGGAAAAGGATCTCCCAATATGGATGGGAAACTTCATGAAATTCCAAGGAAGTTTGATAAACTCCTCCCGAAATTTGATCCGGACAAACCCGGATCCCAGGAAGATCATGATAAATAATTTATTTTTAACCATACATCTTCTAGGTGTCGAACACAATGACATAGTGTGTAGGATATTTCCTTACACTTTTTCCGGTAAATCCTCTACTTGGTATTTCATCCTACCTGCCAGATCTATTATAGACTGGGACAATTTTGAAAGGCTCTTTATGAGAAAATTTGGAGAAAGAAAAATGACGGCATCTCTACATAATGAACTGGGAGACATCATAATGGACAAGAGGGAAAGAGTAAAAGATGTTAATAAAATATTTCTTAATTTCTTAATCAGTTTTCCTCATGATGTCACTCTTGCTCAGTCATTAGCCATTGAATATTACACAGCTTCATTAACCCCCTCATAGGGATGTTTGTAAAATGATCTAATAGAAATATATTGGCATTAAAATTTGATGAAGCTGAGACTGTGGAAAGAGAGTTATCTTCATATGATCAACATCCACGTTACGAGGAAAATAAGTTGGCTAGAAAGAAACCACTGCTATTAACTAAAGCACCTGACAGGGAGTCAAAGGATATTGATAATGTGGCCAAAATGGTTAAGAATTTATACAATGAAGTTGTGGACCTTAAAAATAATGACGGTGAAGGATCATCAAAGCCACAAACTTTCCACCCATTCTTTAAGAAACCAGACAACCCACCACAACCAGTTGAACCACCACACATGGATTTCAACTTACATAGCTTCAGTAATGATAATTTTTGTTCTTATCATCAACAAAATCACCCAAAACGAACATTCCCTCAATGGGTCAACTCTATGACCCTAGTGAAAAACCATTTTCTAGATCAATAGAGTTTGGATGATGAAAGAGATGGACAATCTACTTCTATTGTTGCTGATGAAACCCCCCCAGAATAAGCTATTCCCTTTTGGGAGTAGTGTGTATAATCAGACGGTGAACAGATTGAGGAAATCCTTGTCGGAGATACACAGGTTGTTAAATTCATTGCTCCAAACAGTTATAAATTATGCATCAAAGGTCCATTATCTAATCCCCCACCTTCCAAATAAGATAACATTCCTCTTAGGAAAATAATGTCTCCCCTTAGCCTCCCAAAACAAAGTGATGCAGTCCAAAAAAAACTAATAATAAAATTGGCAAAACCATTGTAGCAAACAAATTCAAACCAAGCACGTCTAGTTCTATTGAGAATAATGCAAAAAGTAACTTGACAACATGTAATGAAAAGGTGATTCAAGAAAAATATCAACAAGCTAAGAACGATTCAAACTCACACACCTTGGATTATGATGTAATCAAGGACATGAAGAAGATTAAATCTAATATTTCCATGTTTGATATTTTTTCCCTTCCACAAAAACATGAACTCCTGCATGACGCTTTCAAACCCCATGAGACTCAGACATAAACTATCACAGTTTATGAGAGATTAATCCCTGGAAGATATGCACAAGAGATACACAAAGTGGAGATATAAAATGCTACAAATGAAGTAAGCATAGGCAATGTTGGTTTACTATGGGTTGACTGAAGTTTTAACTATAGGATTACCAACAACCCTTTCGACCATCAACCCTTCTGGATACCAGAAGGAAACACAGCGCACAAGTGTATTGCATTGTCTCACCCGATATGGCTTCTATGGGTGGTCATAGGACTCAGATGTCTGCAACCATGGTATGGGATGTGTTTCTCTCTTAGAGGCATTGGATATACTCATTGTTAGCCCTCAAACCCTCATTAGATCTTATTTCAGACCATTGTCACAACTATTCTAATAGGACTTCATTAACCATTATATTGCATGTGGTCAATGATAAGTATTTCTATTGTGACACAAAATTTTGATCTAAACACTAGCTATAACATCCATTTATTAGAGTTATTATGTAGATTCCATTAGTTTATTCTTAGTGTGCGTTGTTATTTCCTTTGTCATAACATGTTCATCATAAAATTACTAAAAAAAATACAATCAGAAACACTTCATAGATACGACAAGTATATACCATGGTTCACCCCCCTAGGGCTACGTCCACAAAGATTTGTTGCATTGGCTATTATTCATATTCTTGCAAAAGCTAGTGTTGTGCACTATACAATCCCTCTTCCATTACATTCGATCTCCTTAGGCCGAAATAGATCTCACAACTCTGAGAACTTCTCACCACTCTACTATCAAATTGTATGAAATGGCTAACTCACTAACAAAAGGGGACCAACTTCTCCTCGTCCTAATACATTCTACTTAACCAAAAATTGGGACAAAGCCATTACAAAAACCCTAACACTAAGTGGATTAGGTTTTTCCACTTTCTCCTTGACTTAATCTCAGCTGGTCCTCGATCCAACCGTTTCTCCAATCAGGCGCGTCCACTTTCCAACTGCTCCATAGTAGTTTGTCCAATTTGTAATTTATTTTCTTGATGCTCCTTTTGCTCTGTTTCTGGCACTTCTTTTCCTTTATTTTCGACATGCTCCCTTATTTTACGGTGCTTCTTTGATTCCTTCAAAACTTCCTTGATTCTCCCCAAACTTGGCCTACGCCAACAAATGCCTTTTCAAAATCGCAGGTACCACCTTTTCTGCTAACTTATGAAATTTTTAATTTCAATGTACACAATTGTTTAGCAGATTCTTGTGCCTCTTCTAATATCATGCCTTTTTTTCTGTTTGCAAAAAAATAAATGTCATCCCACAAATAACGAAAACCAGGATCATCCAATTAGAAATGACATATGTTAAAGTAAAAGGATAAATCAAAGATGTTTTAATCATATTTTCATCTGACCACATAGTTCATCAGACTATAGACATAGTTGTGGTAGACATATCAGAGAGTTATGGTTTTCTCTTAAGCAGAGACTGGTCAGCTAAACTTCGGGGTTATTTCTCTACTGATTGGTCTCATCTGTGGTTTACTCATAAAGGAAAATCCAATCAAATACATGTAAACATTGAAGCACACATGAAGCACACAATGACAAAATTGGAGGGTAAGAACGATCCCATAAGCTTTTCTCATTCCCTTTTAGGGAATTATTTTTTCGAAATTGATTATGGTTGTTATGAAGCACAAACTTCTGAAATACCATCAAAATTACAATCGAGCCTCCACCCACAAATACATAATATAACCTATCCAGTACTAACTAACTTAGGATTTAGTTTGACTAACAAGACTAATGTTCCTAACATGTGGACCATGTTCTTTGACGACTCTAAAAAATAGGATGGATCCAGAATAGGATGTGTCCTAATTGACTCCAAACAAGGAAAAATGCTCATATCATGTCACTTGGAGTTTGAATGCACCAAAAACACTCTTGAATATGAAGCCTTAGTGCAAGGCCTTAAAACATCCTTTGACCTCAAGGTAAAATACCTTAAATTGTTTGGTGAATCTGAGATCAGTGTTCGACAGGTAAGAAATAATATCCATTTCCTATCTCCGCATCTAAAGGCTTACCAACAAGAGGTATGGAATCTTCTTTATTCATTTTATGCATTTAATATTAATTCTATACCTCACGATCAACATATATATGCAAATATTTTGGCCAATGCAACATCTAGGTTTATGTCTTATGACGATGTTTTTTCGATTGAAATGATGTTTAGGCCCTCCATACTAGGAAATTTCATGAGTTGGAGAGTGTTCGAAAACTATTATCATATTATCAACTTTCTTACGAGTTCGAACATTCCAAGATTCAATGACCAATGATGAGGTACATCAACAAGAGTTGCAAACTTATTGAGAAGAAACTAACAAGGTGAAGACAAATTGTTTTATGAAGAAAGTTTTGACTCTTGAAAAAATATTTGATTTACAATCCAAGTTTAGGAGGCCTGATAATCCGAAGACCAACAAATCCACTATGATGCATTTCTTGGTCAATTTGGGAACATTTGAGTAGCCTAAATATGTTAACCTGGGAACTTGTTTTCAGATTCAAAAAAGTACACGTTCAGGCAATTATTCAAGAAGTATCAAGATGTTTTTTCCCAAATATATGATGACTTGAAGATGTATGATGCACAGATTATACAACATGTGATATCCATCAAATAAGGGATCAATTTGTTCCAGCATAATCTTAGAAAGATAAATCTGACTCTTGAATTGTTGATTCAGAAGGAACTCAAAAAATTATTAGATGCCCGAATCATTTTCAAAGTGAGGCATTCGACTTGGGTATATAATATGGTGCATGTAAGAAAATAGTTGGGAAAAATAAGAATCTATATAGATTTCCATAATCTCAATTGTGCTTCTTGTTAGTGCTCAAATTTTTCATCAAAATTTTAAAGTGCCTTTAGTAAACTTGTGCTAAAATTGTCAATGAATTTCAGTCATTTGCCTAGGTCATAAATTATGAAATCCTCATTGAGTCTTGATTAGTTTTATTGATCAATTTTTTCTTCGAAACCCTATCATCTTCCTATAACCTACATAATCAAAAAATATATTTTGAATTGGTAAGCCTAGATTTCTAGTTTCATATATATATATATATATATATATATATATATTGTCAAAAAAGTGGTGTGTTCTTTAAGTGTTCTAATCCTAAGTCTAAGCCATATCACATATCATAATAAACTATGAAAAAATCCAAGTCCACATGTCGAGCACAAGTCAACATACAAACCAACGCAATCTCAGCGCAAGCGCCAAGCCTAAGAGGCATCCCATATTTACTCATCGAACAAGTCTAGGGTGCATCGACGTTTATAAAGAGCACAAATTTCTAAATCCCAATGCATGTGGGATTTCTCTTTATGAATAAAATAAAATAAAAATAGAGTAAAAAACCCTTATGCCAGGTGTCTATTGATGATACAGGTGCCAAGTGAAGTTACAGGTGTTTAAAGGTTTGATTGTCGAGTTATCATATGTTAAGCTGCAGGGTTTCAAGCTCATTAGCAGCAGATTGAATCATCCAGGGAGGAAGTTGTTTGAGGTATATCGTGTTACTTTCCAAATATTGACAGATGTTATCTCGATGCCCAGGTGCCCTAAGATTGAGGATATCTCATATTTTCGATACTTTTACAGGTTACAAGCCAAAAACATGGAAAGGATCCTTCTCTGGTGTGGCCAGGATGCTAACATTACTTCCATGGTGGCCACATATTTTCTTTTCTCTCTGCCTAATTTGTTGGCTTGGTCCATTTTGACTCTGTTGTGAATCTATCTCAGAAGTCAGAATATAATGACACCCTTAACTATCAAATCACCATGTTGGTGGCTCTCTTCTATGTCGTGGTCAAAGGAATCTTGGCCATGACCTTCAAAACCAAGATGCTCCATGTGTGGGGATTGTTTTTCACTGCCAACCAGAGCATATTGTCTCTGACAAAAATGGCCATGTTGATTGTGGGACTCTGTGAGTTGGGAAAATTCCCTCAGACTATGGGTTGTGGGGTACTCAGAGGAAGCGCTCGTCCCTCCATGGGTGAAAATATCAATATTGGTTCATTTTACATTGTGGGCATGCCTGTTGCAATGATACTAGGATTTATTTTCAATACATGCTTGGTCATTTTGTGGTTGGGACTTCTAGCATCTCAAGCCACCTGTGCTTTCTTAATGCTTGTCGTTCTCCTCCGAATTGACTGGAATCTTGAATCTCTCAAGGGCCAAACAATTGAATAGATCATCACACCCAATGATACCCTTACATATCAATTGGACATGGACAATGATGAGAAGGAAGCATCTCTATTATATGTCATTCATTCTTGTGTTTATAAAACACATGAATTTTTTGGTGTGGGAACTATTGTGATCATAATTACAATTAAGAAATTCCACCTAATTCATGTTGCTAAAAAAGATTCAATATGCAGAGGAAGAACTAGCTCAAGCCTCTAGGATGATCATATATTTCATGGGATATGATAGTGACGAGGTAAATTGTGTAAGCAGAAGCTAGCTCTGCAACAATTATTATAGAATTATTGAGTGGCATCATTTATCCTTCTCTAAAATTGAATCGAAATGTTCCTTAATTTCTATTTCTAGTGAAAGGAAATAGGGCCACTCCATATTTGAAGACAAATATCCCAGATTTAAAGGCACATGATCATCATTCAATCAAAGAAAATACAGGACTTCCGGGCATCCAAATAGCATTCATATGGCCTATAATTGAGGGCACAGACATTATTTTCTTCATCCAGTGTGTTTTCCTTCCAACAGGATGAGACCATTGTCCTAACATTCAAAGAGACATGATTATATTCATTCCCTCCTTGTAAGTGGTCATGCTCTTGTTGCAGAAATACTAAAAGCAATTCTAGTGAAGAACTCGGGCTCATTTTCTCAGAGATCTATGAGTTTGAAGACAGAAGGAGGATGACTGGATAACATTGAATTTATCTTTCAAGGAAAGAAACAAAACATATTAGCATGGTTAAGTGATCATCTAATAGCATAGAGGTCATTTAAGCAAGCAAGAATTGTTTTAAAAAAAATTGAGACAGAGAAGTATACACGGCAATTGTCAACGCAAGCCTTCTTTTTGCAGTGTAATGCGCTGTAAATTCCTGTAGGTGGGAGATTATATAATATTTGGTCAAATTTGACCTTATGTTTAGATTTTAAGCAGGTGACTCATGGCCCAGGTGGTGGATACCACTCAAGGAAGACTCATAAAACCTCGAGAAAGTTCAGTGGAAGTCGAAGAGTCAAGTTTGGATAAGGATGTTATCCCTTACATTTAGGATCTAATTCCTAGTTTTTAGTAAGACAGTTTTTGTTGGGGTCCTAACCCGCACATAGGTAGAACAATATATTCGGATGTAATAAAGGTCAATATTAATAAGTCATTTCAATAAAATAGAATAAGGCGGATGTAAGAAGACCTAATAGAAGCTTTTGCTTTTAGAAGGATCTTCCTCTAGATGCTTCTTTTTAGTATAAATAGGAGTCGAGGGTATGAGAACCCTATCTTGGATATTATTGTAATAGAGCTCTACTCAACTAGAGGTTTCCCCCTTGAAGAGGCCCATGAACATTGCTTTTAGATTCAAAGTGTTATTTCTGTTGTTATTCTTATATCATTTCAGTGTTATTGTGGTGAATGTTCTAGTTATATTGATGTTATTCTACCAGTACTAGCATTTTATTTCAGTTCTGCATACATTTTGTATCTGGTATATTACAAGTGGTATCAGAGCACTTTCCTCTGCAGAAAGTGTGGGTTAAATTTTTTTCAGGGTAAAGACATATTCCAACGTCTTTAAGTCACGGAGATATGTCATTACGCGCATAAACCTATGGTTAAGGGATTCATACATGTAGGAAATACAAGTGGTACTTAAGTGCACATCTATTGGCCACCCTTGTAACCC
>SNQJ01S0156054.1:0-22354 GCA_010110895.2 Picea sitchensis | reverse complement strand
GGTGGATCATAAAAATATTGAAGCTATGCAAGACTGGCCTCCCCCAAAGACTCTTAATAGCTTGCATGGATTTCTAGGCTTAACATGGTATTATCGCAAATTTGTTAAGAATTATGGGAAGATTGCAGCACCTCTCACTACTCTCCTCAAAAAGAACTCTTTCACTTGGAATCCAGTCGTTGCTCAATCTTTTCATACCTTGAAGATGGCTATGTGCACCACTCCAATCCTCGCCCTTCCCGATTTCACAAAGACCTTTGTGATGGAATGTGATGCCTCAGGGAAAGGAATTGGTGTTGTCCTTATGCAAGAGGGTCGACCTTTGGCCTTTACTAGCAAGCAACTATCTGAAAGAAATCTGGGCAAATCCATCTATGAAAAGGAAATGTTGGCTATTCTGCATGTCTTGGATCTGTGGCGTCCTTATCTATTGGGGCAACATTTCCAAATTAATACATACCATCAAAGCCTCAAGTATTTTCTGGAACAACGTATTTCCTCCCCAAAACAACAAAAATGGGTGACTAAACTCTTTGGATATGATTATGAGATCATTTATAAGAAAGGAAAAGAAAATGTGGTTGTGGATGCACTTTCCCAAAAATATGAAGACGAAGGATCCCTTTTTTCTCTTTCATTCATTGTACCAGATTAGCTCCCAGTCGTTCGCCAGGAATGGCTACAAGATCCCAAAAGTTTGTAGTTGATCCACCAATTGCAGTCTAAGGCTCCAACTTCCCCATTGTACTCTTGGCTCCATCAGGAACTTCGATACAAAGGCCATTTGTATTTAAGTAAACAATCAAAGCTTAAATCCACGGTACTTTCTAAGCTTCATGCTACACCCACAGCAGGGCACTCCGGGTTCACCAAAACCTATGATAGGGTCAAACATTCCTTTTTTCTGAGATGGTATGAAACAAGACATTCGTAATTTTGTAGCTGAATGTGATGTGTGTCAACACAACAAGGGAGAAACAATCAAATCGCCAGGCACACTACAACCGCTCCCGATTCCACTTGTTATTTGGAAGGATATCTCTATGGATTTTATTACCGGCTTACCCAAATCGGGAAATAAATCCATCATCATGGTGGTTGTTGATCACCTTTCCAAGAATGCTCATTTCTGCACCCTTCAACACCCATTTACAGCATCCACGGTGGCTCAAATCTTCATGGATCAGGTCTTCAAGCTTCATGGCATGCCACACTCTAATTTTTCTAATCGCGACCTAACTTTCACAAGAAATTTTTGGCAAGAGTTGTTCAAGATACAAGGCACCGAATTGCATCTCAACATAGCTTATCATCCCCAGACTGATGGCCAAACGAAAGTTGTCAACAAGTGTTTGGAAACATATTTGAGGTGTTTTGCCTCGAAAAAGAAAAATCAGTGGGCTCAATGGTTACCCCTATCTGAATGGTGGTACAACACTTCATACCATATAGCTACACGCATGACTCATTTTGAAGTGGTATATGGACAGAAGCCACCTTCAATTCACTCATACTTACCAGGTGCCTCAAAGGTCCAGGTGGTTGACCTAACACTTACAGCTCGAGAGGATATTCTTCATACCCTCAAAAAGAATTTGTTCATGGCACAGAATTGCATGAAGAAACAAGCAGATCAAGTTCACTCTGAATGTCAATTTGTAGAATGGGATCAAGTGTTTCTTCGACTGCAACCTTACAAGCAAACTTCCCTCAAGGTTGAGCATTATTAGAAGTTAGCACCCAAATTTTATGGTCCTTATACTGTACTCAAGTGTGTGGGACAAGTTGCCTATCAGTTATCTTTACCCAGCCATTCGAAGCTACATCTTGTTTTTCATGTTTCATGCTTAAAGAAGGTGATTGGAGCTAAGTGCCAAATTCAAACCAACCTTCCAGAGTTAGCTGAAGAATGATCCATTTGGCTACACCCAGAAGCATTTTTGGACCAGCGTGAGCATCACCCATGTCATAGAAACATCAAGGAAGTGCTAGTACAATGGAAAGATACAACTCCAGCAAATGCCACTTGGGAACCAACTACCATTCTGCAGCAACTTCCTCATCTCAAGCCTTGAGGACAAGGTTGTTTTTAAGGGGGAGAACATGTTAGGGTCCTAACCTACACATAGGTAGAAAAATATATTCGGATGTAATAAAGGTCAATATTAATAAGGCCTTTAAATAAAATAGAATAAGGGGGATGTAAGAAGACCTAATAGAAGCTTCCGCTTCTAGAAGGATCTTCCTCTAGATGCTTCTTTTTAGTATAAATAGGAGTCGAGGGTATGAKAAACCTAGCTTGGATATTATTGTAATAGAGATCTTCTCAACTGGAGGTTGCCCCCTCGAAGAGGCCCGTGAACATTGATTTTAGATTCAAAGTGTTATTTATGTTGTTATTCTTATATCATTTCAATGTTATTGTGGTGAATGTTACGGTTATATTGTTGTTATTCTGCCATTACTAGCATTTTATTTCAGTTCTGCATACATTTTATATCTGGTATATTACAGTTTTAATTTAGTTTGACATATGGCTTTCAAATCCATCTTTTTAGGATCTATAACAAATATTTATTCTTATATATACTTCAGAAATTGTAAAGGGGGGGATGGGAGAGAACAGTCTTCATGACTGTGGTTCGAGATTGAAGACTTTTATGAACTCTTTTGTTGTAAAAACCTTGATATATATATTGGAATGATAAGCTTCTTTCATTGATATTGTTCAGACCTCTATTCATCTTTCTTATTCTACACTTGTGAGTTGAATGTTATATTCATTTCCTAGTTTACTTAATGATTGATGACTGTTATCTTATCTATGCATTAGTAAACTAAGATCACAAATCTTTTGTTGGTTATATTCGAACTTTCACATGTGTTTTTAATATTTTTTATGTTGTTGACATAGTTAGCATTCTCCATCCACCTAAGTTTTTTCAAACCATCTGATCATATCTTTTGAGAGCCTTGTTTTCCGAGTATGTTCAAATTGTTTTGAGTGAAGGAGTGAGTGTGTGAGTTATTCATATTTGATCCAATTTTCAATACATTATTGAGCATTTTGATTAAGTTACTAGTATCTCTTGATCTACAACCTAAAGAGACTCCTGGAGTGATAACAAATTGGCGTCATTGTCGTTTAAAGGAGTGTGAAGCAAGCTTCCCTGGGAAACGACATAGTTCTAGTCTTTGATGATAGACAAAGGTTGGGAATTATATCAGTTGTAAACATCTATCTGGAAAATCAATGAAGGATGAATTTAGTGGTGACTCCATTGTTCAGAAATATGTTGACGAATCCACTGGTATGAAATGGATAAGATCTTAGCTAAGAGGTATGCTTTCTGTGATTTTTCAAAGATAGTTGGTTTCCCTAATATAGTGCCTAGTAGAGATGAATGGGAAGGTATACTTCCCAAATTTCGTGGAGAAGATTGGGAAGTACCAGTTGAACATGATTTCATTCATCGATTGCAAATTGTGCATGAGGATGTTCAGATTAATATCTTCAGGTATTCATTAGAGGGAATTTCTTATGATTGGTATCTATCTCTTCCTATTGCAAGTATTGTCTCTTTGACAGGTTTTCATGTTGGCTTTCATTCATTTTGCAAAGAAAAAATTTCAGCTAACTTTCTCTATCCCGAGTGTTGTCATGAATTCAATTTGTTGAGTAAAGAATTAGATGGTCATGAAGAGTATGATGCAGTAAAGGACACTTCTCACTATGACTGAGAGATTGGTGATCTACAAAATGATAACCATAGTATAGATGCTTTTGACATTCAAATGTATCTACTATCTTAGGTTGTCATGAAGTTCAAATTGTTCCCTTTGAAAACTTAAAATATAATAAGTAGATTGATATATCAATATGTGACAGTTTTGGATCTGCAGCAAATATTGAGCAGTCTACATCTAACATTGAGATCAGTGAACGCAACCAGCAGAAGCATTTCAGTTTTTAGTTGGAACAATAGCATGAAGAGTTATTCCTTTGTGACTTTGATGACCTTATTGCTAATTATTTGGAGTATATGAGCAGTATAGATGTCAAAACATTATTTTCAGATGAAGGTTGGTTATGTCATCTTTTCAAACTACATTTCTATATGCTATGGATTCCTTTATTTTTCGGGTCAAAATCAAGGATGTTATCAGTAAATCAGTTAGTTTCTTACTTGGTTGCATTGGATATTTAGTTTTAATTGATAAATTTGCTTCTACTGATTAGAAGTAGGAGTAGGCAAGATAATAATCTCTTTATACGAGCAGGTAGATTCTTTTCAGTTGTTGGTTTGTTAAATAAGTAGAGCAGGCTACAGGTTTTTAGGGGATCAGTTGCACGGGCCAGATGACTCCATATCCCAATCGTAAAGCCACATGGTCTTCTAGGTTCTTGGAGCCTCACAGGGAGGTCTCCATCCAAGTTGGATCCAAATGTTAGCGCTCAAATTTTTCATCAAAATTTTAAAGCGCCTTTAGTAAACTTGTTCTAAAATTGTCAATGAATTTCACTCATTTTCCTAGGTCATAAATTCTGAAATCCTCATTGAGTCTTGATGAGTTTTATTCATCAATTTTTTCTTTGAAACCCTATCATCTTCCTATAACCTGCATAATCAAAAAATAGCTATATTCTAAAATTGTCAATGAATTTCACTCATTTTCCTAGGTCATAAATTATGAAATCCTCATTTAGTGTTGATGAGTTTTATCCATCAATTTTTTCTTTAAAACCCTATCATATTCTTATAACCGGCATAATCAAAAAATAGCTTTTGAATTAGTAAGATTGATTTCTAGTTTCATATATATATCTTTTTTGTCAAAAAAGTGGTGCGATCCATATCACATATCATACTAAACTATGCCAAACTCCAAGTCCACATATCAAGCACAATTCAACATACAAACCAACGCAAACTCAGCGCAATAACCAAGCCTAAGAGGCATCCCACATTTACTCATCGAACAATTTTAGGGTGCATAGGTGTTTATAAAGAGCACAGATTTCTAAATCTCGATGCACGTGGGATTTCACTTTATGAATAAAATAAAATAAACATAGAGTAAAAAACCCTTATGCCAGGTGTCGATTGATGATACAAGTTCCAAGTGAAGTTAAAGGTGTTTAAAGGTTTGATTGTCGAGTTATCAGATGTTAAGCTGCAGAGTTTCAAGCTCATTATCACTAGATCGAATCATCCAGGGAGGAAGTCATTTGAGGTATATCGTGTTATTTGCCAAAGATTGTCAGATGTTATTTCGATGAGAAGGCTCCCTATGATTGAGGATAGCTCATTTTTTCAAGCATTTGACAGGTTACAAGTCAAAAACATGGAAAGGATCCTTCTCTGGTGTGGCCAGGATGCTAACATTACTTCCATGGAGGCCACCTATTTTCTTTTCTCTCTGCCTGATTTTCTATCTCAGACTGTTTCGAATCCACTGTGAATATATCTCAGAAGTCAGAATATAACGACACCCTTAACTATCGAATCACCATGTTGGTGGCTCTATTTTGTCTCAAGGTCAAAGGCATATTGGCCATGACCTTCAAAACCATGATGCTCCATGTGTGGGGATGGTTTTTCACCGCCAACTAGAGCATCTTATCTCTGATAGCAATGGCCATGTTGATTGTGGGACTCTATGAGTTGGGAAACTGCCCTCAGACTAGAGGTTGTGGGGTACTCAGAGGAAGCACTCATCCCTCCACAGGTGAAAATATCAAACTTGGTTCATTTTACATGGTGGGCATGCTTGTTGCAATGCTACTAGGATTTACTTTCAATACAGGCTTGGTCAGTTTGTGGTTGCGAATTCTGGAAGCTCAAGCCACCTACGCTTTCTTAATGCTTTTTGTTCTCCTCTGGACCGACTGGAATCTTCAAGCTCTCAGGGCCAAAAAATTGATTGGATCATCACACCCAATGATACCCTTACATACATATTGGACATGGAAAACAATGAGAAAGAAGAATCTCTACTATATGACATTCATTCTTGTGTTTATAAAACACATGAAGTTTTTGGTGTGGGAACTATTGTGATCGTAATTTCAATTACAAAATTCCACCTGATTCATGTTGTTGCACAAGATTCAATCTGCAGAGGAAGAACCAGCTCGAGCCTCTAGGTTGATCGTATCTTTCATAGGATATGATAGTGACCAGGTAAATCATGTAAGCAGAAGCTAGCTCTGCAACAATTATTATAGAATTATTGAGTGGCATTGTTTATCCTTCTCTAAAATTGAATCGAAATCTTCCTTAATTTCTATTTCTATTCAAAGGAAACAGGGTCTCTATATATTTGAAGACAAATATCCCATATTTAAAGGCACATGACCATCATTCAATCAAAGCAAATCCAGGACTTTCAAGCATCCAAATAGCATTCATATGGCATGTTATTGAGGGCACAGACATTATTTGCTTCATCCAGTGTTTTTTCCTTCCAATAGGATGAGACCATTGTCCTTACATTCAAAGAGACGAGATTTTATTCATGCCCTCCTTGTAAGTGGTCATTCTCTTGTTGCATAAATACTAAAAGTATTTCTAGTGGAGAACTAAGGCTCATTTTCTCAGAGGTCTATGAGTTTGAAGATAGAAGGAGGATGACTAGAGAACATTGAATTTATATTTCAAGGAAATAAATAGAGCATAGAAGCCCAGTTAAGTGATGATCTAATAGCTTAGAGTTCATTTAAGCAAGAAGTGTTTAAAAACAATTCAAGGAGACAGAGAAGTATACATAGCATTTGTCAGCGCAAACCTTCTTTCTGCAGTGTAATGCACTGTAAATTCCTGTAGATGGAAGATTATATAATATTTGATCAAGTTTGACCTTATCTTCATCTTTTAAGAATGTGACTCATGGACCAGGTGGTGGATATAGCTCAAGGAAGACTTATACAGCCTTGAGAAATATCAGTGGCAGTCGAAGAGTTAAGTTTGGATAAGGATTTTATCCCTTACATTTAGGATCTAATTCCTAGTTTTTAGTAAGACAATTTTGATTTAGTTTGGCAGATGGCTTTCAGATCCATGTTTTTAGGATCTATAACAAATATGTATTCTTATGTATACTTCAAAAATTGTAAAGGGGGGGATGGGAGAAAACAGTCTTCATGAATATGGTTCGAGATTGAAGACTTTTATGCACTCTTTTGTTGTAAAAACCTTGATATATTTATTGGAATGACAAGATTATTTCATTGATATTGTTTAGAACTCTATTTATATTTATTATTCTGCACTTTTGAGTTGAATGTTATATTTATTTCCTAGTTTACTTAATGATTGATGATTGTTATCTTTTCTCTTCATTAGTAAACTAAGATCACAAATCTTCTACTGGTTATATTCAACCTTTCACATGTGTTTTAAATATATGTGATGTTGTTGACATAGTTAGCATTCTCCATCCACCTAAGTTTTTTCAAACCATCTGATCGTATCTTTTGAGATCCTTGTTTTGTTCGAGTATGATCAAATTGTTTTGAGTGAAGGAGTGAGTGTGTGAGTTATTCATCTTTGATCCAATTTTCAATACATTATTGAGCATTTTTATTAAGTTACCAGGCTCTCTTGATCTACAACCTAAAGAAACTCCTAGAGTGATAACACTTCCAACAAAGATAACTATCAATTTCCCCCAATGGAAAAAATCCTACAACTCATGTTCGGATCTCATCTATTCTCTCTATTAGTCGGATACAATCAAGTTCTCATGGAAGAACCAGACCGATTAAAAACCACTTTCCGAACTAAATGGGGAACATATTCTTATAAATGGTTTCCCTTTGGTATTGTGAATGTAGGAGATACCTTTCATAAGGTGATGTAATTTTCTTTCAAAGGATTAATTGGTCAAAGTGTGGTGGTTTACCTTGATTATGTCACCATTTATTCTAAAAAAAGAGAAGACCACCCAAAACATTTTAATCCCAATAAAACCATATTTTTTGTGTCAAAAGGTGTTTTATTAGGACACGTTATTTCTAAATATGGGGTTTGGGTGGATCCAGAAAGAGCCAAATATATTCTACATGTTGGTTTAATGAGAGGGGGGAGGTGAATCGGTAATGAACAATTATACCACTTATTTATCCTTTAAACAACAATGTATATTCCTTTAACTTATTCAACCATGTTCATATGTTCATCATCAATATATTATTGTATCATAAACATTAACATCTATCAATGCATAATAAATAATAACAAACACATCCACACAATGCACAATACACCAATATTTACATGGAAACCCAATGCCTGAGAAAACCATGGAATGTTTTTCTTATATGTCAAGAATTACATTCAAGGAATCACCAACTTCCAATTCTTTAGTTCCAACTGGAAGGAGGCTCCAACCTCCTAGTTTCTCAGACTCCAACCTGTAGGAAGCTCCAACTCCCTAATTATTTGGCTCCAACCAAAAGGAGGCTACAACCCCCTGGGTTCTCCAGCTACAACTGGAAGGTGGCTACAACCACCTAGTTCTCAGGCTACAACCTAAAGGAATCTCCAACTCCCTGATTGTCCAGCAACAACTGAAAGAGTGAAACAACCCACTTTCCTTGCCCCATCCAACCGCCCTAAAATATAAGTTTCAAATAACTGATGAAAACATTGCCACACTATGATTGTGATATATACCACTGTAAACTTGTACCAATATGTTCCAACAACCTGTAACCAACCTGTACCAATAACTTGTAATCAACTTGTACTAGTTATTATCATGTACCAACAAATACCAATAGGTACACAACCTGTATATGTTGCAGCTCACATATGTACGTGGCATGTCTATAGTGTAGCCTGCAGATGTATGTGGCATGTCTATACTGTAGCCTACATACACCTCCAGAAAGATGTGGTTTTCACCTTCCTAAAACTCAGACACTTTGTTTCCTTTGTCACATCAACTTGTAACCTGTCACTATTTCCAATATGTATTTTTTCCCTATCCATACATCATCATACATATCCCTTAACCAAGTGCATATATGTCTCTCTATTCATGTTCCATATATGTGTATACAATCATGATCAAGTGTAATAATCCTCACATGGACTAGACATCAAACCTTCAATGATATGTAGCCTCAAACCAAACCAACAAATTCACCAACACATCACAACTAAAAAACCTCAACCATGTACCAATAAATACAAGATATGCCTCAACACTCAACCCAACAATATATAACAATGATGAATACCAAACATACCAATGTTGTATTTCTATAGATCTAGCTCATACAATAAGTGTCATACAACCAAAATCCTCTCTAGGGAAAAACCTCAAACTTCCAAAACCATATGTCATGTAGACAATAATATCCAACTACACATAAGAATATGACATACCTTTTGAACCTGTAGATAGATCTGTTGTACCTGATCATTGTAGACCTTCCTGGGAACTTGCTTTTAGACTCTGAGAAACTGGTACCCTCAACAACTCAAGCTTTCATGGATTTTCCCAACTGTACACGACCTATTCTTCTTCATCCCACGTATGTATGTTCCCTAATCCACTACATCCCATGTATGTACATGACTTAATCCATTGCAGCCCGCATACACCTCAAAAACTAGGGTTTTTTTAGTAATTTTGCAACTCCGAAACTTTCACCGTCAACCTTTCTTTGTTATCTCAAACTTGTGTAAATTCATATGTATCAATGAGTACCTACAATAAAATTTTCACAAATAATAGATATTCAATGTGCTCATTAATTGAAAATAGGAGACCCTTTCTCTCTTATTTATACTCTCCAAGTATCTTCCTCAAGGTGTTTCCTTCTAACTAACTTTACGCAACTTCCTTCTTTTAGGGATAACCCACTTCTAACCACTTGTCCACTTACAACCACTTTATCCACAAATAGTAAACTCACCACTTCTAGTTGCAACTAATTTATTTTTGATTAGTTTCTTTTTGCAACAACTTAACTCATGATTAACTTCTAGTTACAACCACTTTGACTAGTAAAACTTATTCTAGGAGCTTCTAGAATAAACTGACTTCTTTGACCTTCTAGGGGTTTCTATATAACTCATGAGGGTTATCCAACTTTGTAAGGCCATAACTCTATAACCATGAGGATTTATGTGGTGTTCCACATATCATCGGAAATGACACAACATGTACTATCCATCTAGAATAGTATTACCTGCAAATACATTGATCTTCGTATCTTTATACATCAAACAAACTTGAGTCCCTTAACCATACTGTTGGGGCTACCAGAATTTTCTACTATACTTTATTCAATGGTTGAAATCAATCTCTAAGGGTTGAAATCAATATAAAACATCACTCTCCAAGGGTTTACATCAATGACAACCAACTGTCCAATTATCCATCAATATAGACCAAATGTCTTACAATCTCCCCATTTTTCATTGATGGCAACACTTAGTCATGAAAACACTCATGCTCATACTCCTCATTAATGTTTCTATCTATCCCCCTTTGACATCAATGACAAAGGGTATTTCTCCTTGGGGTTGCTCCCCCTTACTAAACTCTCCTTGGGGATGCTACCCCTGTCTAAACTATCCTTTGGGGATTCTCCCCGTGTCTTGATACCTATGATTAATTTATCTCTCCCTTCGACAAAGGATTAACTTCCCCCATGGGTATGTCTCACCCTATATTCTCTGCAAGATTATGTGTAATCAGTGTGAACAATATGATACCACTGCAATTTTCTTCTACTATAGGTGTCGTTGCTCTACCAGAACACTAATCAAATGCTCAACAATACTTCATCAAGGACACATTGATCTGTTATTCCTATGATGATCCTTGGACATGTATATGCATCATACATGCATCAACATGTACCTCAACCTATTGGAGCTATTTTCCATTGGTTCTTCCTTGAGTAATCAACTCACATATATAAAAATCATTCAATATTAAGCATTCAAAATTTAAGAATTCAAATAATCATCCAAAATTCTATGAACCAATCTCTAAATCAATCTTTGAACCACTCCCTGAACCAATCTATGAGTCCATCTATGTCTATACTTTCCTGTTAGAAAAACAGGATCATGGAGAAATAAAATAAGACAAATGTGGAAATAAAATACAGAAGATACACATTACAATAGAGAGACATATATACGTGGTTCACCTAGTGTGGGCTACGTCCACTAGAGAAATTTTGAGTTCCTTCCTTTATTATCCACCAAATGAAGGGATACAACCTACAAAACACCTGTGGTAACTTCCTCTTCTTTCTCTCAAAGTCTCCCCTCTCGTAATACAATATTCATCATGATACACAGTCACAATACAATTCCCTCATAAAAGAGGGTTGCCTTCTAGGTAAAAAAACCCTAACATAACTTCTACCATCAGATCTGTGACCTTATAAAGAATGGTCCAAATTTACTATGAAATTACAATATACATTTACAAGGCAATTTTTCCTTCAGGGGATTCTCCCCCGAACCCCCACCAGGGGTCCTCTTTCCCCCAGACCCCACAGGGGGGAAAGCCCCCCCTGCAACTCCCCCACGTGGAGGGGTGTACAATCTACATGGGGTATAAACATGGATGAAAAAAAATACCTCTGAATCAAGAAGATAATCAGGCTCCACAACCAACAATCTCCCACTTGGAGATTGATCACAACAACTCCGTCATTGTTTTACTTGTCAGACTATGATCCACCTTGGACCTAGAAAATTTCTCATCTTCACCTTCATGCTTGAAGACCAAATGAAACTGAACATGAACTCAGTTTCTCCCTGGTTACTCTCTTTGTTAACATGTCTGCGGAGTTATGAATAGTGTGTATCTTTTCCAACTTCAAATGTCCATATTCCAAGATGGATCGTATGAAATGGTACCTAAGCTATATATGCTTAGTATTCGAATAGAAGGATGAGTTATCTACAATATGAATGGAACTCTTGTTGTCACACTACAAACTGCTATTCTCTTGCTTCTTTCAAAATTCCTCCATAAACCTTTGTAACCAAATCATCTCTTTACTAGCCTCTATAACAACAATATACTTTGCCTCTGTTGTTGAAAGTGCAACAACCTTTTGCAATTTCAAAATACAACTTATTGATTTTCTACCTGTTGGTCCCAAAGTTTGCACCTGGATGCTAAGGGCAGAGCTAGGCCACCTCAATTTATGAATGGTTTGGTTTTTTATTTATGGGTTAGTTAGAGGGTTGGTTTACCAAGACATGAGCATGGTTGGGTTGGCCAAATGACATAGACGAGGGTCCTCCTTGGTTGGTGTCACACTAAGGATAGACAAGTGAGACAAGAAAGGTAAGAAACAAACGAAAACAACAAACCATTCAATGAACAATCTGTTGCTAGAAGTTTAAGTCTTAAAATGTCATTTCAAGCATTAAACATGTACTAAAAACAAAATAATTCCCACAGGTTGCGACAAAAACAAACCTTCATCAAAGAATAGTTGTTATCATCGGTTTCATATTAATAAAGACAAGTTATACAATAGTTGAAGGAAAAGAGATGTACTTAGAACAAATCAAAACTGTATTCAAGATAAGAGAAACACATATGAATTCGAACATAAACATATTGTCATCAATAGTATCTTCACCAGGTAGAGAGCTTTAATCCATGCATAGAATGGGTCCAACCAATTGTTGTATTGATCTTATTCTCCAAAAAATGAACCCTTCTAACATACAAAGAATGTCTATTTATCACAGATGTGGATGCCCTCAACTAGTGTGGAACTGAGGCTTATCTCTACACATTGGTTGTAAAACAGCTTATTAACTTAACTAAAACACACAACTAGAGTATGTTAATAAATACTATGAACTTGACTTAACAAAAAGGAGTGGTTCTTATCACACAAAAAATACCACTTATTATGCCTAAATTTAAAAGAGTTTTGCAATCGAAAAACTACCATTTGCAATAAAATTAGACTGTTGCATGTGCTGGAGCGAACTAAGATCTGATTGAAAATGACTAGGAGTGATAGAAATGAGCTCTGTATTGTCATTGGCATGCATGTGCATTGTTGGAGGCCACTAGAGATAACTAAATGTATTGGAAGTGTGTTTTCCCCTACTTATCCCCTGGAGGAAAGAAGCAAGTAATATGGCACTTTTTTGGAGTATGGACGTGTAGTTTCCCCATTCTTGGTTTGGTGCCCCTTTTTAAACATTTCAAATGTGTAATAAATGTGGGTGAGCCACTTCATAAATTCAGCATTCGTAGGTTTCAGAGTGGAGAGTATACATATCCTCCGGAGGAAAGAACCCCCGAAGTCATTAACCATGCACTAATTGCTTATAAACACAAAATTACTCCTTAAACATTTGGTGTTCCGACACTTCGGCAATTCGGTGGTTCAGGAGATATGAATGTTGAGTTTGAGGATCTCCCGAAGTTACAATGTTGCGGAGTGACGTGGCAGTTTGGGACCCACTTCGGTTGTTCGAGGCTCTGGCACTTCAAGAATCTCCATTTTCTTTGAGTTGAAATCCCCCGGAGTGCTAAACTCATGGAGTATTTAACCATGTTTATATTAATTAACCTGAGATTAATACTTTAATCATTTGGCGTTTCGAGAGTTATGGACTCTGGCTCTTTGGGGTTTCGGTAATTGGGATTTTTTTGACAAAGATGAGCTCGGATGTTTCGGTGTCGAATTCACGGAGTGTAGTTTGTGTAACTCTTTGATTAAACCTCACACCTTTCCAGACCCTGAATGGACGAGAACTGTTGATCTGAGTGGCTTGTTGGATGGTTGATATCCTAGATCTTACGTGTCCACATGATGTCACTATCATTGACGTGTTTGCATGAAGAGAGTGACACATGTTAGCTGGAAATGAGCGAATGACGTAACCCAAATGGCCTGACACATGTCGGCGACCGATAGATTCCATGTGTCACCGCAGATGAATGCAACATGGAAGTGTTTTGAGATTAGAGATTTTTTGAGTGCTAAGTGTGGATACCTCCTAGATGGTTGATCTCCTGAAGCGATGTGGAGGTTCACCAGTCGAGAGATTTTGATGAAGATGAGCTCGTACGTTTCAGTGTTGAAGTCATGCAGTGCAGTTTGTGTAACTCTGCGATTAAACCTCACACATTTCTAGACCCCTGAATGGACGAGAACCATTGATCTGAGCAGCCTGTTAGATCTCCACCATTGAATATTTGACCTGTATGTTTGTCTGAAATCTAAGACCGAAATGGACTGCTCTGAATCGCTGCATCTTTCCTACGGAAGCTTATTATGCATACAAAGGACTTCATGGTCCTGGAGTCTCCTATGAACACAAAAGACTTGGTGGAATTGTTGTACGCTCAATCAATGGAAAACATGATGACAAGTATTTCAAACCAAATCATGACATGCAATTATACTTCAAGAAAAATGAAAATAAAATGTGCAAAGACTCAATCAAGAATGAAAACGATAGAAGCCAAGTCATTTAGAGAGGTAAAATGACTTAACCGACTAGAAGGGGAAAGATTTTCGAGAATATTTGCCCACAATGTCTGCCCAAGGAAAGTGCTCTGATACCACTTGTTAAGTACCTATATCAGATCTGCAAATATACTTCAGAAATAACCAAGAATAAACCATAAACCATTCACCATAACATGAACACAAGAAATAGAGAAAACCCTTGAGGTAGGGAAACACCATACAATGGATCCTATTATGGAAGGGATCCTCTCCTGTTCACTTGCCTCTTCGAGGGGGCATCCTCCTATTGAGCTACCGCTCCACAATACAATACTTATCTTCATGTCTCCTTACATTGCTTGAACCCCTTTATATAGTGCTATCATCTCTTAAGAACATTCTAGAGGAGGAATCTTCTAGAAGTAGAACATTCTAAGAAGTCCTCTTACATTTATTATGGAAGGATCCTCTCCTCGTTTCACTTGTCTCTCGAGGGGGCATCCTCCTATTGAGCCACCGCTCCACAATACAATTAATACTTATCTTCATGTCTCCTTACATTGCTTGAACCCCTTTATATAGTGTGCTATCATCTCTTAAGAACATTCTAGGAGGAGGAATCTTCTTAGAAGTAGAACATTCTAAGAAGTCCCTCTTACATTTATTATATCTAACTACCATAGTGGGTCTTATTTAATAATATAGTGGACCTAGTCCAATCTTACATTGAATGATCTCCACTATTATCACCATGGGCCCCTTCTAGTAGGCCCCCCTACTACCTCCTCTCTAGCTACCTTACATTCCATCCCCCATGAAAGTGTCCTCAACGCTGATGTACAACCATATACCGTAGGTCCCATGGATAATTGTGGGACCATAATGTTGAAGAAGACCGAAGAACCAAAGTCCCCCTGTGAGAAAGGAACCATGTTGAAGTAGTCCAACCACCATTGTAAGCCCTGGTCCCATGTCCAAGTGCTCTGCGTGAACTCCTCGTAGAAGATTTCTGTGTTCCAATAACCAACTCCAAATGATGCTCCAAAGACTCGACACCTATCATATGGATCCAAATAAGAAGATCCATCCACATAGTAGAAAAGGGTCATAGTAGAATCTTGAAGGACACACCAATCAGAATATGCAGATCGAACGCTGGTAACTAGCTCCTCGACCGGGACATTGATGTTCTCAATGTAAGGTGGAGTAGAGTCATCAACAAAATATGGAAGTGGTTGTCATCCCGTAAATGACAACTATCCATATACCAATCATCACAACGGGCCTCAAAAATCGCATCAAGCATATATTTCATGATTATATGCATTCATGAGACCTCCATAAGAAATCTCTCCGCATTGGTTCAATGAATCTTGAATACTACTTAAAACTATCATTGAGGCTATCTCGTAATGATATTTGTGAGGTTGTCTGTGAGGCCTGTGCTAACACATCCAATCTAGCATCCACTTGAGCTTTGAATGATTCAAGAATTTATTTCAAGGTTTGAGACCAAATAGCCATCCTCGAAAGCACCCTTCTATGAACTCTTTCATTCTACATCCGCTACTAAAACTCAAAAAAATTGACCCAATAAGTTTCTGCAAAAAATCGCTCGAAAACCCTAAAAACCGGCCGAACTTTAAAATGCTCATAACTTCACTTCCTGACTCCATTTCTGATGATTTTTTGAATTGGGTGAAATTCGTGAGGAACTCAGATATATAACTTTCTTTGAAAAAAATTCTGCCTCCAAATACTACAAAAATAAAAAAATCAATGCCGTCCTCAGAAAACCCTGAAAAATTGCGATTTTAAAACCTCAATATCTTAACCTTCGACTCAAGCTAACGATTTTTTTCAAATTGGTGTTTTTCCAGAGGAACTCAGATATACAACCCTTTTCTCAAAATTTTGCACAAAAATATACAAAAAAAAAAAAAAAAAAAAAAAAAAAAAAAAAAAAAAAAAAAAAAGAAAAATATTTGCCCACAATGTTCCGCCTAAGCGAGTGCTCTCGATACCACTTGTTAAGTACATATATCAGATCTAAACATACTTCAAAAATAACCAAGAATAAACCATAAACCATTCACCATAACATGAACACAAGAAATAGAGAAACCCTCGAGGTAGGGCAACACCATATATTAATCCTTATGGAAGGATAAAACCTCAAGCAATCCTGCTTGTACAATCACAATATTCTCTTCACTCATGTTTCATTACATTGCCTACACTTCTTTATATAGCTCTCCCTATCTCCTGTGTCCTAGAGAGACTTATCACATTTATTACATCCAACTACCATAGTGGGCCTTATTAATATAGTGGACCTAATCCACCTACATTCAATGACCACATTCCCATATATTAAAATGACTTCCACTAATAACACATAACTACATTCTATTGGGTACCTCCCCCGGTACCCCATATTACCTCCCTAGGTATACCATATTCCATCTCCTCTTCACATGTTTCATCCTCTAAACATTAGAAGAAACCATATTAATATGCACCGGGCTAAGCAATGTAGCCAATCGGTACCAAGTATGGCCATCCATCCATCTTAATGGAAGTCGAACGTGATGTCTATCCGCTACCTTTGCACCCTTATCTTCTCAAGATCATGTCACAAAGGCTTCCATGGCTTTTTTTTTGTAGTTTGAGCTCTTCCCATAGTGTTGGTTTTCTTCCATGCACCTCTTGGGACTGCCTGTCTGGTGCTCTACTGGTGCATACATGTGTTGGATGCACATGCCCTGCCTTGATGACTTTTTCATCTCAATATGATGAATGGCTTATATAAAACAACCGAGAATTTGTTTCTTTTTCTTCAAATCAACATCTTGTGCCTTTGAGTCAATGACCTCCTTAGCTTCCTGATTATGTCCTTCTTGTAGTTTTGTTTCATCTCCTTCTCAGAGACTGCCTCCTTCGATTCAACTTCAGACTGGGCAATAAATTCTTTGCTATCTCCATGGGTCCATCTTTCTTAATAAGAGACACATCCCGCAATGTGATTCTTCTTTGTACCACAACTTTAAAAACTTCTTTTGCACATTAATATTAATGGTACCTCCACTAATTCTATCCAAGGATATCTTAAAACAATATCCACTTCATCCATATCCATAGCATAAAATCAATGCAACACATATTTATCCATGGTAATCTTCATATCTTTAAAAACAAACATCTTCGCACCCTCAACATCTATGCTTTGAATATTCTTTATTGGAACTTGCAATCTATTAACCAACCGAATATTGATAAAATTATGCATACAACCCCTCAAGTTAATTGAAACAATGATATTTTCTTTATGAAATGCAAACTCCGAACCTGTATTATAGATTTTTCACATGAAAATGAACTCTTTGGTTCTCTTTATCCTTATTTTCTCCATGAGACCACTTGTTTAACAATATTTTTTCAATTTCTCCATTGGAGAGTCTCATCATCTCCTTATAATCAAGTGATTTCAACCAAATTGCAGCATCACCTTGTAATTTGAAACCTACCTAATGGGACCAAATATCTCCCCATGCTGATTTTTTTTCTTTAATCAATGGTTCAATACTAGGGCCATCACATTTCTCTGTAAATACATCTTGCTATGAAAAACCCCTGTGGCTGGATCAATGTTATGTGGTAAAATCATTGTTTTCGAAAACCCCTAAAACTGCACTTAAAACGCCATAACTTCATTTCCTAACTCCGCTTCGCTGATTTTGAACAAGTAATTTTTCCTGAGAGGAATTCAAATACCCAATTTTTTTTCCAAATTCAGCCCAAAACTTTAAATCTGAGCCTGAAGTGTGCTGCCCTCTTTTTCTTCCCTAGAAAAATTTCCTAAAGATAAACAAATCTTCCATTCTTGGCCAAGGAAAGTGCTCTTGGATACCACCATTAAGTACCAATACCAGATCTGCAGATATACAAGAATAATATGCAAAATCTTCTTTATTACTATCAAGAAGATTCATAATAACCTAATAGAGTCAAAATATAATCTACCAATAAAATACCGGATACAAAATAGATCCATAGAGAAAAATAGAAGAAACAACACTTTATTATTACCAAAACCCCTTGAGGTAGGGAACACCATACAATGGATCCCATATGGAAGGGATCCTCTCCCTGCTTCACTCTTTGCCTCTCTCGAGGGGGCATTCCATTTGAGCTACCGGCCCAAATACCTCCCAGTCCCTACCAACCTCCCAGAAGTGCCAACCATCTGAGGCAAACCTCTGCAGCGGAATCTTCTAGAAGTAGAACCTTCTAAGAAGTCCTCTTACATTTATTATATCTAACTACCATAGTGGGTCTTATTTAATAATATAGTGGACCTAGTCCACCTTACATTGAATGATCTCCACTATTATCACTATGGGCCCTCTAGGCCCCCCCCACTACCTCTCTAGCTACCTTACAGTATAGGGAAAATGAGGCAAGAGGGGCAGGTGTGCAGACCTAGGTCTCAACATTGGCTCCAACTAGGGATAGCACTTCCCTGTGAGGTGCTAAGAAAAATAGATCAGGTGCCTTACCTTTGAAAACCTCGCTCCCACTTGCTGTAACTTACCTTTTTTTTTGTCTTTCGTTCATGTATATCTTTGAATCCACGTTGTAACTGCACCACAGTGGCTTGACTGCTTCTAACCACATTTAGAGATGGTGCCAATTTTTCTTGTCTTCGAAAATAAGATCAAACCAACAACACTAATGCCCTGGTGCCTTTGTGGGTTATGGAGTCTTTATTCACACACAAACTAACTAAAACTGAAATGCTCGAATGACGAGCTTATTCAATTGCAAACGAAAAAGGAAAGCATATATGGTATAAGAGGGACCTTTCCTTAGTATTTCAAGCAAAATAGTGTTTTAGGAAGTGCCCATTTACTAGGCCCCCAAAAATTCCAGTGTCGTCCAGATTATGTAAAAAAAATGTATTATTTTATATAACCTCAACCACCTTAAAAGGACCAAACCAGAGGTTATCTAACTTACCATGCTTTGATTTTTCTTCCCTTATGGCATCACACCTCAAGACAAGGTCACCTTCTCGAAACATCTCCTTCTTGGTTTTCTTTTCAAATGCCAATTTGATCTTGTTCTGGTATGCTTTAGTGATCTGACTAAGTGCTTCCCTTTTCTATTGAACCTCTATAACCTGAAATATTATCCTTTGGATGTCATTTGGATTCTCCATTTCTTCCTATAGGAATTTCAAAAATGGTAGACCGAGCTGAGTGGGAAAGACAACATATATCCCATAGAATAGTTGAAATGGTGAAGTTCCCAAGGATCTCTTGGTGTTGATCCTATCATCCCATAAGGCATACTTAATTTTAGAGTCCTAGGATTTCGTGTTTTCATTTAACAACTTCTTGATGATCCTACTGAGAGACTTGTTTGATGAATCAGCTATCCCATTCCCCTAAGGATAATAGGGCGTGGAATGTGTCAAGGTGATGTTATGGATGCCACAGAAGTCAATCATGTCTTTTGAATTGAAGGTCTGGTCATTTTCTATTATAAGATTTATAGGGAAGTTGAATCTATCAAAGATATTGGTTTCCAAAATTTTCATAATCACCTTTTCAGTAGCATTCCTGGTGGGCACAGCCTCGATCCATTTGGTAAATTAGTCGGTGGAAGTGAGGATCCACTTTTTCTACCCACTCGACGGTGGATTTAATTCACCTATGAAATATGATCCCTGTTGTTGAAAGGGATCAGTCATAGTGATAGGCTTTAGGGGCAGTGAGAGTAACTTCTGCTTACCTAAAAAATTTTGACATTCATTGCATGCCGTTACTGTAGTGAATACATCTAAGAAAAGGGTGAGAAATTATTACCCTTCCCTTATGATATTGAGAGGTGTAGCTTTCCAATGTTGGTGTCCTCCACAAACTCCCCTGTGCATATCTTTTATGACTTGCTTAGCTTCATTTTCATCAAGACACTTTAATAGGATGGGAGCAAGATCCCTCCAATATAGGTTCTGATTTAAAATGTAGAATTGTATGGCCTTTAATTTGAGAGACTTGGCCCTCATCTTTTACAAATCTGGTGGGCATTCTAGATGTTGCAGAAAGTAAATATCATCTTTGTACCAAGGTGAAGAAGAGTATTTTTCAAATACCTGCATGCTACCTTGTCCAAATTATGTCATGGGTGCATCGGATTGGGTGAAGGTTTGATGTAATTCCATCACTTTATAGTTTGATTATGATAACAAATTGGCAAGTCCCTATCCCTTTATCAGCTTGGTGGGCTTTGAGTGAAGGTCATACTCTAGTAATTTGACAATCCATTTCCCTCTCTTCCCTTCACTGTCTGGCTAGACCAGAATCTCTTTGACATTGTTGTTAGGAACATGGGATGTTATGATAGACTATAACACATACACCATGAAGGATTTCAAATTTTTGACCAACACGTAGGCTTGCTTTTCTAATATTTCATACCTCATCTCAGCATCTCGGAGGGATTTTTTGAAAAAGTCTATGGGTTGTATGTGCCCTTCTTGATTCTTTAGTAGCACAGCAGTAATGGTTTCCTCGAAGGTGAAAGAAAAGAGAAAGAACTCTTTGGCATAGTCAAGGATGACTAATACAAGGGCTTCAATCAAATATTTCTTGATCCTATGGAATGTTTATTTTCCCCCCTGTGACCACTTGATAACAACATATTTATTCAACATATTGGTAATAGGCCTTATGATTTCAGCAAAGTTTGTCACAAAGCGCCTCAAAAAATTAATTTTTCCTATAAAATACTGAATAGATTGTTGGATCATGTTGTCATTGATGCCAATGGTTTGATTGATTGATGTCATTGATTGATGTCAAAGGATTGATTGATTGATGATTGATGTAATATAATATGTATTTTCCTTGATGAGAATGCATAGATGAAGATGGATCAATGAGTTTTCATTGATATGATGAAGATGGATCAATGAACTGCCATTGATACATGATGAATATGGATCCATGTGGTTTCATTGGTATATGATGCATTGTTGGAAAAATGTTTAGATGACTCATTATTGTCTTATCATGATTGATAAGGTACAAAAATGGATGAACTCCAAAGTGGTCCCCTTATGGTGAAAGCCCTCACAGGAAGATGCTTTGCGGATTGAGTTATCCTAGAAGAATGGTTGGAGGACCCAAGCTCTCATTATTGTCTTATCATTATTGATAAGGTTCACAAATTTATTAACTCCAAAGTGTTCCCCTTATGGTGAAAGCCCTCACGGGAAGACGCTTTGTGGATTGAGTTATCCTAGAAGAATGGTTGGAGGACCCATGCTTGTATGTGGAATAATGAGATGAAGGACATTGAATTTTTTAGGGAAACTATACTAGATGTATAGTTCTTGTCATGCCATTTCTATTGGTATGTAGAATGTCACATAACTCCTCACGGTTAGAGAGTTATGGCCATGAGAAGTTGGAGACCCCAAATTTGGGTAATGGACCGAAGTTTATTTTATAGGTAATGGTATGAGTTATGATATATTTTCAGACAATACTATTCTATATGGATATTAAATGTCATTCCATTTCTGGTGGTATGTGGAATGTCACATAACTCCTCACGGTTTGAGAGTTATGGCCTTACGAAGTTGGAGGACCCTCACATGTCATCTAGAAGCCCCAAAAGGTCAAAGTAGTCAAAATGGTTTAAGGGTTTTTATAAGGTAAATAATAAAGTGAATTGATGAGTGTACTATAATTCAAAGTGAATACAAAATAAATTATTTAAATAATAAATTTAATGAAGAAATTAGAAGTGGGTTAACCCTAAAATAAGGAAAGTGGGGCCAAGTGACCTAGAAGATGTTTTTAAGGAAGCTACTTG
>SNQJ01S0156053.1:8545-22355 GCA_010110895.2 Picea sitchensis | reverse complement strand
GGAGTTGACATTGTAATTACCTATTACAACAAATCCATTGAAACCTTATAAGTACAATATACAAATCTATTCAAATAATTTGGTATATATTTAGATATTTGTAATGAAAATTATACAGCATGTTCAGAAAAAATAAGGGACAAAGCATGAAACCTAAATCAACTAGAAAAAATAAGGAACAAAGCATGAAACCAATGCATTTCATATCCAACGTACAACACTGGCTATTTGGGAATCTAAATGACACTTGGTTCTAAAACAAGACATTGACCTACACATAAACATCCAAACATAAGTGAATCTTCTCATAATCTCTTTGTTGCGATACACCTACTATTATGTTGTCAAAATTGAGGAACAAAATTGATAGAAGTGCAAGAAAGAGTTTGGGGAGAAAAATAAATCATGACATAAGAAGTGTAAAGGCAACTTTAATTCTCATAAAAAATGATAATGTAAAGAAAATTAATTTGAAGACAACCAATCAAAGATGGCAAGCAATTCCTTGGCATGGTAATGATAAACAGTACATTATATTAGCGATAAAAAATAACTTGCTAATGATTTCCAAATTACATGATAAGACGAGCATTAAGAAGAAGAATCATTTTCAATTTCTTCAGATTTAAAGGCTTAGAGACAAGCTCTTAAAGATGGTATTTCAATGTATAAATAGATTTTCTTCTTAAATTAAACCAAAGTTTATTTTAGGGTTTTCGATGGCTAAGTGGCAAATTTGACAGTGTAGTGAGCCGCCAAAAGCTCTGACTTTAGACGGCTAAAGGGAAAAACACAAGATCAATGAGCTGTTGAATGTGCTGAAGAGTCCATAATTTAATTCTTTCTACCCAGATCATGCTTTTCGAGTTCCAGAACATATGGGAATGGTATCAAATTAAAGATAATAATTATCAAAAGTTAAATCATCCTCCTCATTAAGTTTTGAAGACATATGGCGAAAGAAGGAAGCCAAATGGCATTTCTATTTTTGACAGAAATCACCCAACTGTCAAACAGAGATCTCGAACTCCATGATATTCACCTGCAGACTGCCAAGTAATTCTAAGAGGGTAAATTTGACCTACAGTGATCTTACTTGTCATATCCTTTTTTTATTATATTCAGTTTTAGTTATTTTCATATCCATTTTTATAGGATCTTGAAATTGTGATGTAAAGGCTATAAAGCCTGAGACCTTTGACGTTTAGAAAGATAAACCATAAAATCTTTCTAAGGAGTTAAAATCAACCATAAAATCTGATTTAAGGAGTGAAAATAAACCCTAAAATAGTTCAATACCACCAAATTACTAAATCACACAGAAAAATTTTAAGTACTGACCTTCAAAATATCAGCTATGTAGAGTCTGATCAATTCAATGTTTCTCTTCTTGAAAGACAATTGAAATCAAGATTTCATTAAAACCCAGAACACCATTGCATCAGAACACCCGAATGATTGCCGCAACTATAGAAAATGATTGTCGCAACTATAGCAAATTTTTTGTAATTGAGATATATATAGGATTGATTTAGTCGGTCTACCGACGAATTTGGTCAAATTGACCAAACAATAAGTCAATGACCGTTTGATTCTCACACATGCCATAGTTAGTCATTATAACGACTAAAGTTAGTCGCTATGGTGACTAACTCATGGTTGGTCTCTCTAGTGACGAAAGTTAGTCGCTATAACGACCAACGTGGAATGTTGGTTGCTAGAGTGACTAATAGTTGGACCTCGAAAAAAAAAAAAACAAATTTAGTCCAAAAAAAGCAAAAAATTTACGACAAAATTTTAACCGTCGTAATTTCCGCCCAATGTAGTAGTGTGTTTTATTTGGCTTGGGGAGGGAAGATCCTCCTCTCTTCTCCTTAGTTCTGTCATGTTGGAAACTCTGTTCCTAAAGGGTAGTACAACATCAAGGTAAAAACCCTCTTCATTTTTCAGGTCGGCTTGCAAATACTCGTGGAAGGAATGCGCCCTCGATCCAAAAGAAGCAATGTTTTTCGAAGTTTCCCAAGCCTCTATGATCAATGCCATTATTTTCTTAATATTTCTTTCTACATAGATCCTGGCTGATGTAAGTAAGCTTGAGGATCCTTTTAATTTAGCAGCGGGTGTGGTGGTTCCAACTATTTTCAAAGGACTAACAAGAAGTGGAAGAGGTATTAATGCGTTTTCCAGTTCCTTGATCCTTTCTTTCAACTTCATGTCTTCCACTTCAAGACCACCAATGGAGTCATCCATAGCATCCCCAGTTGCTCTATGAATTCTAGAAATCTTGGAAGGTCGCATATCTATTAGGTCAACCTCTGAACGAGATTTTCCTTTCTTATTCTTTATATCACCTTTCTCAATAATCAATTTCTTGGATTCCATGTCAAAGACAACGCTCTGAAAAGAAAATGACTATTCCTCATTGAAGGTATCATTCTCAATAATTTCCAATGATGGATTATGATGGGTTGTGTTCCCTGGCTGATCCATTGTGGGAAACATATTCTCGATATTCGCTTCGAGCTCCATGTCTTCAAGGGAAAATTTGTTGATGTCACTTTCTATGCGGTGGCCTTCTTCCTCTTGCACAACATTTTTCCTCTTTTTCCTCATATGAAGTTTGTGTGAGCTCTCGATTTTTCCTGACAGGGGATTCTTTTCTCCTTCGCCGCTGGAACTAGTGTTGGTATCTTTTCTAGTTGGGTGGGCCGCTAAAGCATTGCTCTGAGATGTTGTAGTCTTAGAAGTGACAATAGGGGACTAGGTGCTCTTCTCGATGGGACCCTTTCATTTATGCTTGTAAAATTCATTAGTACTCATTATTGTCTCTAGGTCACCAGCATTGTGAGCAGGAGAACCTAAGTTATTGTCTTATTCTTCACTCATAAAAGTATAAATAAATGAATTGATGAATCCTACTACCAGCATATGTTCCATGAAAATTTTGTTAGGGTCAAACTCCTTTATCTTTTCAGCATATTTGAGATTCAAATTGTGGAAGTGGTTTGAAAATTCATCGATTTTGTTTATATTCCTTAATATAAAGTCCCCAATTTTCCAAGGCAAGGGTATGAATTGCTTTTTTTGTTTCTCAGGAAACAAGTGCAACCATAAATTATATCGCCTTGTGACTTTCGTAATAATTGTTTTATCAGATAGATGACATGGAAGAAAGGAGGGATTTTCCTTAGAACCGAAAATCCTCATAACATTGTGATTTTCCATTTTCTCCAACATCCCCTTTTTATCCAGGAATTTATTTTCCTGGTCGGATATTCTGGGGGTATATTTTCCAAACAATAATCCTTTAAAAACTGAGACAAAATCATTAAAAATTCATAGAAATGCAAAGAAGCTTTATGTCTCCACAACACTTGGTACCATAAGGTAACTGGGTCAAGTTCACAGTTTACCCTCTTACAGATAGACAATTTTGGAAAATGAAAGCAATATGCTATCACAAACACCAAATAAGAAGCCATAAATAATTTCTTGTATTTTTTGTACTGTGAAAATTGGGAGGAGATTTCAATGGAAATCAATTTTCCCGAATCGAAAATAGCTTTCTCTTTGAATGTAAAATATAAGATATAAAGAATCATACGTGAATGTTGGTGGTACTTTCTTGTCTTGTCACCCTCATGAACAACCAAACAATTTACCGAAAGGGGTTTTTGAACGAGTCGACCTACAACCCGATAATCTCTTTAGGGGCAGTCATGAAATTCTCCAAGAAGTCAGGAAATAGGTCCAGGCCATTGTCATGATTTTTTAGGAAATCCCTACAATCCTCTTTTTTGAAAGCAAGTGTTGGCTCAGAGAGCTTCAACATCTTACGTAACACTTGAGGTGAAAGAGAGATTGGAGAATGGTCTTGAAGTTGAATAATTCATTGACTTGGTATGCATTTCTCAACGCACCATGCAACTAGTTCCTTGTAGTCGAAAACCTTAGGGACACACTCTGCACGAGCAATTTCGGATGTCTAGATCACTTCCTTCTGATCAGAAGGGGATGAATAGTAAGAACACACTCTAGACCACTGAAAGTTCTGGTCCTCAAGCCCAAGAATATTCTAAGTATCACCACAGAACTTTTTTCGAGTTGTTGCGACCATAAGTTGACAAGAGTGTTCCTTTAATCCAGATAATATTTGCAATGAGTGATTGAGAGAGATAACAATAGTATAATCTTCGACAAATAGTTCTTTAATGCGATTTAATGAGAAATATCCTCGATCCCTTTGCTTATTAATGACGATCTTTACGGAAACTGCATGATGAGTTATTAGCATTAAACCATACTAAATGTGTATTGGGAAAAGCACGAAGGTGGTGAAGATGGACGAGAGCAATTAGGATTTGGGAAATTTTGTGAACCCGCCAACCCAAGAACTTGTGAACCCGCGGTTGTGAATGACAAAAAATAGGCTAAGTGTTGGGAGTGGTCGGTTATACATGGATACACGAGAAATGAAATATTTAGGAGCTCGGTACCCACGATAAGTCTAATAGTCATAATGTAGATCGTGGATCTTTGGGTGCAAAATGGATATCGTTGAACTTGGAATATGAAAGCTTGAACCCACGATTGCAAAAATGGTTAAGTATAGAATAATAGGGTGGTTGGTTGGAATCATGATATGAGAGTATGGATGGAGATGAAGATCCGCAAGTCCGCCAACCCATGAACCCGTCATTTTGAAAAAAGACTAAATATAGTAACTAGAAAGGGAAAAGAGAAGGGATACAAGAAAAGGGGAAGTGAGGGTAGGTATATAAGAGGGAAAAGAAATGGAAAAAAGAAGTTCGGAAAATAGAAAGAGGACGGGATTTTGGAAGCAGAAAATGATCTCAACAGACATGTAGCTCTTGGTAAAAATGGAACAGTTCATATATGAAGAAACATATGAAGATGGGGATATTTCAGCTAAGGAAGTTGAATATGTGGACTTCATTGCAAGTTGAGTTGCAAGGGAAGAGTTGGTTTTATGTGTGGAGAATATATGCATGGTGGTTTCCCTTGATT
Source organism: Picea sitchensis (assembly GCA_010110895.2). Classification (NCBI taxonomy): domain Eukaryota; kingdom Viridiplantae; phylum Streptophyta; class Pinopsida; order Pinales; family Pinaceae; genus Picea; species Picea sitchensis. The sequence continues at coordinate 17,327 of SNQJ01S0156053.1, read as the reverse complement.
CTTCGTAAACTTGGATGTCATGATGTGGAATGTGTGTGATTTTCAAATATTGGCTAATTGTTCCATGAGGTGGGTAGTGGAGTCAAGTTGACATAGATGACGTTTTTTAGGGTGACTTCATAGTGAAACAAGGTGAGGGGAGACCTTTCCTTGGTATGAGGTTGTTGTGTGGATGGACTAAATTATGGAAGGAAGTGACCAAGCTTTGGGAATGTTGTGCATTCTCAAGGAATAAACTTGATCTTTCAACACTCAAAGAGTTAGTGCATGAGAGAATGACTAAGAGGTCTAAGTATGAACGTACCAGTAGGTTCATAGTGCAACACTTAAACATTATGGAGGATCTCCTTGATGAAGATTGGTTGATGGAAACAATAGTAAGGCAAGGGTGGACATTTGCCTTAGTATTTGGAGTTGGATGGACTGAAAAAGATGCAGACACAAAATTCGACTAAGTTTAGGAATGGAAATGCACATTTCAAGAATTTGACGTGATGGTTGGACTAGCTACCCAGCTAGTGCGGGACTTGAGACATGCAGTGTGTGGAGACATGACAGAGTTGGTTTAAGTATGGGTGCAACAGTGAGATCACAAGATTCCAGCACTTAGATATTTTTCATGAGGTTTCAACAGTGGTTGAGGAAATAATAACAACATGATAGAGTGTGATCGTTGTAGCGGAAAAATAGTATCTTGGGCATTGCAGATGGATTTGGGGAGGAGACATCCTTCCATTGGAGTAGACAGATTAGTCAGACAGAACTTTGGGAAGAGATAAATGAAGGTGGTTGCACGTGATTACAGATGATTGTAGTGTGAGTTGGAAACTTGGGGTTTCCACTTTAAAAGAAAACTTGAGGTTTCCACTTTGGAAAAATTTGGGGTTTCCATTTTGCACGAAACTTGGGGTTTCTAGCAAGCTTAGTTGTGATGTGGGCACGAGTTCGAGAAGAGACTTGGAGATTGCATATTTTTTGGATGTTGTTGAGGATGAAAACAACTTGAGGTGGGGGAGGATGTAAGGTCATTGACTATAAGAGCATGAGAACCCTCTCCCAAGTTCTCAAGGAGATGGAATTTGGGGTTGCTTCGACACCCAATACCCACACTAGTTGGGAAAGTGGGAGCCTTGGGCACACGAACACACCAACGGGATTTCCCAAGCATGAGGCAAAGAATGGAATGCACCAAAGAGGTTGGGGTGTATCAGCATGAGGAGCACACTTGTGCATCGGTCCTAAGGGACACAATGGTTGATGAACACATAAGTTCATGGGTGTGTCATCCTATGAATCGACACATCGATTCATTTGGGATAATTTCTCTGCGAAGGGGTATGACACACCCAAAGGACACGACGATTCTTGAAGGTGATGTTTAGAGTCCATATAAAAGAACAAGGGTGCACAACAAAGAAGACACAAGGAGGAAAGAAAGATAAAAACTAAGGTTTTGAGGTAGCTTTGGACAAAGAGGGGCAAGCTCCCTCAAGGAGCCAAGTTGCTCCACATGGGAGGACTTGTACTTCCATGAGGTGATTTTGTGGACAGAGTTGGGAAAAACTTCTTTGGGTTGAGTCTAGTAGCAGGCAAGGTGAATTTGTATTTTACAGAAGTCTTGTCGTAGGTCTGGGTGAGGAAAGCTACGAGATAGAACCGCATGTATGTGTGAATCCTTGTGAAAGAGAATATATTGTGATTTTGTGGTGGTCGCATGTCTCGGGCACACTGATAAAAAAATTACAAATTTGTTTGTGAAGAATGAGTCTTGTTGTGACGAATATGTGTATGAGTGTCTTTCTGAGGTGAGGCGAGTCATGTGAATCTGCCCAAGTTGTAAACCAGGCTAATATTTCTCATATTGTATTTTTTTTGCAATAATAAGACTTAGTTGGGTGTTAGGCATGTATTGTGTCGCCCGCACTATATCTATGTGTCTCTTGTTTGTTTTGCAAGTGTTCTCTTTTTTTCATATGTTCATGGATGTATGCTTAAATGAATAAGTGTTAAGTTGTTAATGAATCATCTAAGTATACAAGTGAGTTACAATAGAGTAGGGTTGTGACTTGCTTGTATCCTAGAACGTAGTATAGGTATGCTCTAGGTGAAGAATCATAGTCCAAACAAAGTATCCTTGGTGTTTCCAAGTAGCCAAGTGAGAACCATCACAGTGCGACATGCTCTCAAGAGGTGTACGACCACAATATTCGGGTATGTATCCTATGGGGACATGACACCTAGGATGAAAGTGGAAAATAAATTTGTTTGATTGAGAAGGGGAAGGGTTTACAGAGTTCTAGTGGAGTTGCCAAAATTTAGGTGTTCTTGGGTCACTTGAGGAAAAGAGTGAACCCAACCTATTGGTGGAAGAGGTGAGGAGACTACATTCCAACCTAGTTCTAGACCAACCAATCCTAGGAGAAATAATAAAGAGGGAAAATGATATCCCCTAGGATAGTAAGTTCACTCCCTACCAAACAAGGTAAGACTATCTAAGATGGCTAGTCTAGGTGAAGGTTGAATCCTGACCTATATTTTGGAAATAATTGGGAACGCTAGAAAGGGAAGGGACTAGTAATTTAATTGGAAATGAACTTAATGTCCTAAATTTTGTTAGGGTTTAATATGAGATTGTATTAGGTTAATTTTATAGCAACAAACTAGTACAAAATGAATAAAAGAAAAATAAGTAATATAGATACTAAACTAGGTTAATTTTCCTTTCAACTTCAATGATCTACTTAAGTTATGACACTCAACAAGTAAATTTGAAAGTAAATATGCAAAATTGGAAATGAACCTTTATCTTTCCATTAGATCCCAATGTTGCCAACAAACAACAATAATTAGGTTTGGTTCCCCATTAATTTTGGTGTTCAAGAAACCAAGAAGGAGAGAAAATAGTGAATTACTAGGTGGGAAAGATCCCTTAACAATATTACCTAAGCTAGCATTGCTCTTGAAATATTATAGGATAAAAATAAATAAAAAAACAAGAAACAAATAAAGAGTGGGTTATGTCTCCTTGGCATACTTTGATTGTTATGAACCTCTTGCAAAATCAATTACTTCCCATAATCTCTACAAATATATAGAAAGGAAATGAAGTAAGATAACAATACACAAACAATATAAACTACTAACTATGAGAGAAAATGGAAGAATGATACCCATTTTCCCTCAATAGGAGGAATCCTCCTACCTCACAAGATAATTTCTAAAGAAACCCCTTGAAGTATAGGGTAGACAACGATAAAAAAATTGGCAAGTTAGTTGAAGAGAGTTATAAGAGTTTAGATAGCCTCTTAAGAAGTAACATGTTTATACATATTTTTTCTAGGGTATGGTGCTAATGTAATCCATAAATCATGTGTACATAATTGAGATTATAATAGTCAAAGCCCAAGTGTTGACTCCCTAATTATAGGGGATAAAAAGCTAATCACAAGTATTAATCCCAAAATATGCCCTATAATCTATAGGTAAAATTGGTAGTCAACGCAAATTCAAGGGATATATGTAATGAGAATATATACCTCCCATTACAAGAAGACCAGGAAAATAGACCAAAAAAAGTAGTAAAGTTGACCATGTTTGACTCATAAATAAAGTGCACCCGCCAAATATGGGAGGAACCTATTGTTGATACTGGGAGGGGGGGTGAATCAGTATCAAGTACAATTTAAAACCTTTTTCAACTTATACTTAAACCATTCAACTATATCCAATGAGCAATGAACAATAGTATAAGAGTTACACCAATACACCACAATACACCATGCACAATATATGAGANAATACCCTTAAAGATATATAATAACTAATTACTTACCATGGGACGATATTCATTGCCCCCTTCAACGTGCCCATTCTCCCTACAATGTTTTTCAACTATTTTTAAAGGTATTCTTCTTCCATTAAAACCCATGCATTCACAACAAGGGCAATAACATTTCCCATCACCATAAATCATCATTTGCCGCTTTAACATAACAAGCTCTCTTTTCTCATCTGGAGTTGACATTGTAATTACCTATTACAACAAATCCATTGAAACATTATAAGTACAATATACAAATCTATTCAAATAATTTGGTATATATTTAGATATTTGTAATGAAAATTATACAACATGTTCAGAAAAAATAAGGGACAAAGCATGAAACCTAAAAAAAGCTAGAAAAAATAAGGAACAATGCATGAAACCAATGCATTTCATATCCAACGTACAACACTGGATATTTGGGAATCTAAATGACACTTGGTTCTAAAACAAGACATTGACCTACACATAAACATCCAAAAATAAATGAATCTTCTCATAATCTCTTTGTTGTGATCCACCTACTATTATGTTGTCAAAATTGAGGAACAAAATTGATAGAAGTGCAAGAAAGATTTTGGGGAGAAAAATAAATCATGACATAAGAAGTGTAAAGGAAACTTTAATTCTCGTAAAAAATGATGATGTAAAGAAAATTATTTTGAAGACAACCAATCAAAGATGGCAAACAATTCCTTGGCATGGTAATGATAAACAATACACTATGTTAGCGATAAAAAATAACTTTCTAATGATTTCCAAATCACATGATAAGATGAGCATTAAGAAGAAGAATCATTTTCAATTTCTTCAGATTTAAAGGCTTAGAGACAAGCTCTTAAAGATGGTATTTCAATGTATAAATAGATTTTCTTCTTAAATTAAACCTAAGTTTATTTTAGGGTTTTTGACGGCTAAGTGGCAAATTTGATAGTGTAGTGAGCCGCCAAAAGCTCTGACTTTCGACGGCTAAAGGGAAAAACACAAGACCAATGAGCCGTCAAATGTGCTGAAGAGTCCAGAATTTAATTCTTTCTTCCCAGATCGCGTTTTTAGAGTTCCAGAACATGTGGGAATGGTATCAAATTAAAGATAATAATTATCAGAAGTTAAATCATCCTCCTCATTAAGTTTTGAAGACATATGGCAAAAGAAGGAAGCCAAATGGCATTTCTATTTTTGACAGAAATCGCCCAACTGTCAAACAGAGATCTCGAACTCCATGATCTTCACCTGCAGACTGTCAAGTAATGCTAAGAGGGTAAATTTGACCTACAGTGATCTTACTTGTCATATCTTTTTTTTATTATATTCATTTTTAGTTATTTTCACATCCATTTTTATAGGATCTTGAAATTGTGTTGTAAAGGCTATAAAGCCTGAGACCTTTGAGGTTTAGAAAGATAAACCATAAAATATTTCTAAAGAGTTAAAATAAACCATAAAATCTGATTTAAGGAGTGAAAATAAACCCTAAAATAGTTCAATACCACCAAATTACTAAATCACACACAAAAAAATTAAGTACTGACCTTCAAAATCTCAGCGATGTAGAGTCTGATCAATTCAATGTTTCTCTTCTTGAAAGAGAATTGAAATCAAGATTTCATAAAAAACCAGAACACCATTGCATCAGAACACCCGAATGATTGCCGCAACTGTAGAAAATGATTGTCGCAACTATAGAAAAATTTTCGTAACTGAGATATATATAGGATTGATTTAGTCGGTCTTCCGACGAATTTGGTCAAATTGACCAAACAATAAGTCAATGATCGTTTGATTCTCACACATGCCATAGTTGGTCATTATAACGACTAAAGTTAGTCGCTATAGCGACTTACTTGTGGTTTGTCTCTCTAGTGATGAAAGTTAGTCGCTATAATGACCAACGTGGAATGTTGGTCACTAGAGCGACTAACAGTTGGACCTCGAAAAAAAAAATCAAATTTAGTCCAAAAAAAGAAAAAAAATTACGACAAAATTTTAATCGTAGTAATTTCCACCCAATGTAGTAGTGTGTTTTATTTGGCTTGGGGAGGGAAGATCCTCCTCTCTTCTCCTTAGTTCTGTCATGTTGGAAACTCTGTTCCTAAAGGGTAGTACAACATCAAGATAAAAACCCTCTTCATTTTTCAGGTTGGATTGCAAATACTCATGGAAGGAATGCGCCCTCGATCCAAAAGAAGCAATGTTTTTCGAAGTTTCCCAAGCCTCTGTGATCAATGCCATTATTTTCTTAATATTTCTTTCCACATAGCTCTTGGTTGATGTAAGTAGGCTTGAGGATCCTTTTAATTTAGCAGCAGGTGTGGTGGTTCCAACTATTTTCAAAGGACTGGCAAGAAGTGGAAGAGGTATTAAGGCATTTTCCAGTTCCTTGATCCTTTCTTTCAACTTCATGTTTTCCACTTCAAGACCACCAATGGAGTCATCCATAGCATCCCCAGTTGCTCTATGAATTCTAGAAATCTTGGAAGGCCGCATATCTATTAGGTCAACCTCTGAATGAGATTTTCCTTTCTTATTCTTTATATCACCTTTCTCAATAATCAATTTTTTGGATTCCATGTCAAAGACAATGCTCTGAAAAGCAAACGACTCTTCCTCATTGAAGGTATCATTCTCAATAATTTCCAATGAAGGATTATGATGGGTCGTGTTCCCTGGCTGATCCATTGTGGGAAACATATTCTCGATATCTTCTTTGAGCTCCATGTCTTCAAGGGAGAATTTGTTGATGTCACTTTCTATGCGGTGGTCTTCTTCCTCTTGCATAACATTTTTCCTCTTTTTCCTCAGAGGAAGTTTGTGTGAGCTCTCGATTTTTCCCGACAGGGGATTCTTTTCTCCTCCGCCGCTGGAACTAGTGTTGGTAATTTTTCTAGTTGGGTGGGCCGCTAAAGCATTGCTCTGAGATGTTGTAGTCTTAGGAGTGACAATAGGGGATTGGGTGCTCTTCTCGATGGGACTCTTTCATTTCTGCTTGTAAAATTCATTAGTACTAAGTATTGTCTCCAGGTCACCAGCATTGTGAGTAGGAGAACCTAAGTTATTGTCTTCTTCTTCACTCATAACCGTATAAATAAATGAATTGATGAATCAAACCCCTTTATCTTTTCAGCATATTTGAGATTCAGATTGTGGAAGTGGTTTGCAAATTCATCGATTTTGTTTATATTCTTGAATATAAAGTCCCCAATTTTCCAAGGCAGGGGTATGAATTGCTTTTTTCGTTTCTCATGAAACAAGTGCAGCCATAAATTATACTGCCTTGTAACTTCCGTAATAAACTTTTTATCAAATAGATGACATGGAAGAAAGGAGGGATTTTCCTTAGAACCGGAAATCCTCATAACATTATGATTTTCCATTTTCTCCAATGTCCCCTTTTTATCCAGGAATTTATTTTCCTGGTCGGATATTCTGGGGGTATATTTTCCAAACAATAATCCTTTAAAAACTGAGACAAAATCATTAAAAAATTCATAGAAATGCAAAGAATATTTATGTCTCCACAATGCTTGGTACCATAAGGTAGCTAGGTCAAGTTCACAGTTTACCCTCTTACAGATAGACAATTTTGGAAAATGACAGCAATATGCTATCACAAACACCAAATAAGAAGCCATAAATAATTTCTTGTCTTTTTTGTACTGTGAAAATTGGGAGGAGATTTCAATGGAAATCAATTTTCCCCAATCAAAAATAGCTTTCTCTTTGAATGTAAAATATAAGATATAAAGAATCATACGTGAATGTTGGCGATACTTTCTTGTCTTGTCACCCTCGTGAACAACCAAACAATTTCCTGAAAGGGGTTTTTGAACGAGTCGACCTACAACCCGATAATGTATTTAGGGGCAGTCGCGAGATTCTCCAAGAACTCAGGGAATAGGTCCAGACTGTTGTCATGATTTTTTAGGAAATCCCTGCAATCCTCTTTTTTGAAAGTAAGTGTTGGCTCAGAGAGCTTCAACATCTTATGTAACACTTGAGGTGAAAGAGAGATTGGAGAATGGTCTTGAAGTTGAATAATTCGTTGAATTGATATGTATTTCTCAACGCACCATGCAACCAATTCCTTGCAGTCAAAAACCTCAGGGACACACCCTGCACGAGCAATTTCAGATGTCCAGATCACTTCCTTCTAAGCAGAAGGGGATGAATAGTAAGAACACACTCTAGACCACTGAAATTTATGGTCCTCACGCCCAAAAATATTCTAAGTATCACCACATAACTGTTTTCAAGTTGTTGCAACCATAAGTTGACGAGAGTGTTCCTTTAATCCAGAGAATATTTGCAATGAGCGATTGAGAGAGATAACAATAATATAATCTTCGACAAATCATTCTTTAATGTGTTTTAATGAGAAATATCATCTATCCCTTCGCTTATTAATGACGATCTTTACAGAAACTGCATGATGAGTTATTAGCATTAAACCATACTAAATGTGTATTGGGAAAAGCACGAAGGTGGCGAATATGGACGAGAGAAATTAGGATTTGGGAAATTTTGTGAACCCGCCAACCCGAGAACCTGTGAACCCGCGGTTGTGAATGACAAAAAATAGGCTAAGTGTTTGGAGTGGTCATTTAGACTTGGATACACGAGAAATGAAATATTTAGGAGCTCGATACCCGCGATAAGTCTGGCAGTCATAATGTAGATCATGGATCTTTGGGTGCAAAATGGATATCGTTGAACTTGGAATATGAAAGCTTGAACCCACGATTGCAAAAATGGTTAAGTATAGAATAATAGGATGGTCGGTTGGAATCATGATATGGGAGTATGGATGGAGATGAAGATCCGCGAGTCCGCCAACCCATGAACCCATCGTTTTGAAAAAAGACTAAATATAGTAACTAGAAAGGGAAAAGAGAAGGGATACAAGAAAAGGGGAAGTGAGGGTATGTATAGAAGAGGGAAAAGAAATGGAAAAAAGAAGTT
>SNQJ01S0156052.1:8373-30779 GCA_010110895.2 Picea sitchensis | reverse complement strand
GTTGTTGAGATATTTTTGTAACAACATTTTAAAATGTAACTTGTTTGTAAAGTCTTGAAGGACTGTAAGAAATTGCAGATATGGAGTGTCGACTCTATCTGGCAATAACTAGTAGTTATTGTAATAGGACAGAGTAGGTAATAACTTTGAATTTGAAATCATAGATTTTAGAACACGACGAGAGAGCTCGTGGAGCAGTCCTTAGATAGTTTTTCAGTATTGCTTTGTAAGATAGAGAATGTAAGAGACATAATAGAGAGATCAATAGAGCAGAGTAGAATAGCAGAAACACTATGTATTTTGTTTTCATGAATGAATAGAGCAGACAAAAATTGTCCCAAATCCTTGGACTGGGTTCATTTCATGTGTGATTGAATGAATGTTATTCTACGTGTATGATTTGTTACAGTTCATTTCATGTATGAGTGTTCGAGAGATTAACTGTATGAGTTCGTGACGAAACTGGTCTGAGTTTCAATTGTTTCTCTTCTAATACTTGTATGCAAGGTGTGCATCTCGAGCGCAAGGAGTGTGTGGACCGAGTCTAGGATTGATTCAGAGAAGTTCAGAGAGAGATTCAGAGAAACTCGGACCAGGTGCAAGGTGTGCACAACGTCAAGGAGCGAACAAGCTTCGGAGAACCAATGTAGAAGAACGCCAGGTGGGCGATAAGCATTTTCTTAGCAATAAAATCCTTCGAACTGAGTTATTTGAAATCTCGAGAACGTAAGATGTGTGTGGAGATCGAAATCCTTCCAAGGGATAAATATTAGAAGAGATAGCACTTTCTACAAGTGTTAGCGAGATCCAAGAGTTGGATTCACAAGAGAGGCGAAGATTGAGTCTCTCAACCCTGAGAAATATTCCAAGTCTTGGAGAAGGCGAAAGTTCAGGAGAGAAGGTACAGTGGCTGTAGATTAGTTGTAGGGAATATCTGGATCGTCGAATCCATGTCCAGGCAACGAGAAGTAAGCGCNAAAAACAGACACGAATCGTCAAATTTGGCGTGTGAACCAACAATCGTTGGATCCGGAGGAAGTCGCACGGGGGAAGTTATGAACCCATCAGAACCGTCCATCAGAGAGGGCATGTGGCAAGCGCACAACGTTTCACTGACTCACAACTTGAAAGCGTTAAAGTGAAGTCCGTGAGGTTTTGTGAAACGCGAACTCTTGAAAGGATCATAGCCGTTGATTGTTCCAAAGTCATCGGGACCGTCCGTTGTCAAGGGAGACACGTGGCAAAGAGTCATCGTTTTGCTGACTCGCAGAGTGAAGAAGTCAAGGAACAGAATCTGGAGAATTCACGAAGAGCAGATTTACGAGAGGATCACAACGGTTGATTGTCCCGACGTCATCAGCGCTGCAAATTTTGGAGGGACGCGTGGCGAGAGACCAACATTTTGCTGACTCACTACTAGAGAAGGTCAAAGGAGCAGAGTCGAGGACTTGCGATAGGATTTGAGCCGTCAGATCATGAGAGAAACGTGACCGTCGATCTAGGTGAAGGAAATATTGGAGGTTCGGGGATCGGGCTTTCTAAAGGTAAGCGTGGGGGTTGAGCTTCAATCTTGCGAAACACGAAGTCCCGACGCGCTCGGAGGAGTATCCCCAGGTCATACGTAAGGGTCACCTGGATAGAGACCAAAGGGAGAGCTAAGGAACATTAGCCCATTTCCGAATTCGGGGATTGGAGAGTTAGAGTGGACTCATACATGGAAGTCTCGAGGTCATGAAACACGACGAGCCTTTCTGGGCTCAGTTGATGGTCATAGGTGGTGGTCACATGGGGAAAGATTTGAGGGGAGCTAACCAACAGTCAACTGTCATCAAGAATCAACTATCGAGAGGATTGAGGAGGCTCATTCCAAGGAATCTCGATACGCGAACTCGTGATACGCCTTTTTCGTAGGCGTGCGATCACGTTTCTCTCATGATCTGATGGTTCAGATCCTATCGTGAGTTCAGACCTCGTGAGTCTCGGACTCTGCTCCTTTGACCTTCTCTAGTAGCAAATCAACGAAATGTTGGTATCTCGCCACGCGTCCCTCCAAAATGGACGACCCTGATGACATCGAGACAATCAACGACTGTGATCCTCTCGCGAATCTGCTCTTCGCAAATTCTCTCGATTCTGTTTTTTGACTTCTTCACTCTGCGAGTCAGCGAAACGATGACTCTTCGCCACATGTCTCCCTTGACAATGGACGATCCCGATGACTTCAGAACGATCAACGACTATGATCCTTTCGGGAGTTCGCGTTTTGCGAAACCTCACGGACTTTCCTTTGAACCTTTCAAGTTGTGAGTCAGTGAAACGTTGTGCGCTTGCCACACGCCCTCTCCGATGGACGGTTCCGATGGGCTTAAAACTTCCCCTGTACGACTTCCTCTGGATCCAACGACTGTTGGTTCACATGCTAGATCTGACGGTTCATATCTTTTTTCCTCCTGCGCTTACTTCTCGCTTCCTGGACACGGATTTGACGGTCCAGATCTTCCCTGCGACTGATCTACGACCACTGTACCTTCTCTCCTGAACTTCTGCCTTCTCCCAGACTTAGAAGATTTCTTAGTGTTCAAAGACTCGATCTTCGCCCCTCTTGCGAATCCAACTCCTGGATCTCTCTAACACTGTGTGATGTAATTCCTATGGATGTCTGTCATATTTTATTGGGGAGGCCGTGGCAGTATGACCGAAAGGTTATTCATGATGGGAGAGAGAATACCTATACCCTAGAAAAGAATGGTAGAACACATATGTTGCTACCCATAGAAGACAAAGAGAAAAAGAGAGAAGATAGTTCAAGCATACTTCTCATGAGTGGGAAGGAGCTCTTAAAAGAAGTCAAGAAGGTGAAAGAAATGAAATTTGTTGTTGTGAGGAAGCCTAAAGTTATCCTTACGAATACTTCTGTAGAAGACTTTCCTGTAGAAATCCAGGAACTGTGTGAGAACTTTGCTGATATAGTTGTGGATGAGTTACCACACTTGTTACCACCCATTAGGAGCATAAGACATCATATTGACCTTATTCCAAGAGCTAGTTTACCAAACAAAGCATCTTATAGGTTGACACCTAAAGAGAATGAGGAAGTCAAAAATCAAGTCCAGGAGTTGTTGGATAAAGGGTTAGTCAGGGAAATCCTAAGCCCATGTGCAATACCAACTGTATTAAGTCCAAAGAAAGATGGGGGATGGAGGATGTGTACGGATTCCTGAGCCATCAACAAGATAACCAGTAGATACAGATTCCCTTTACCAAGGATGGATGATTTGATGGACTGTTTGAGTGGAGCAAGCTATTTTTCCAAGATAGACTTGAAGAGTAGATATCATCAAATCCGAATGAGAGAGGGAGATGAATGGAAAACAACATTCAAGACAAACGAAGGATTGTTTGAATGGTTGGTCATGCCGTTTGGGTTGACAAATGCACCAAACACATTTATGAGATTGATGAATGAAGTGCTGAAAGACTTCATAGGAAAATTTGTCATAGTATATCTAGATGATATACTAATCTTCAACAAGACAAAGGAAGAACACTTAAGATATCTGACATCAGTGATGGAAAGGTTGCAGCAATAGAAATTGCTGATAAATTTGAAGAAGAGTTCTTTTATGAAGAAGGATCTCATATATTTGGGTTTCGTAATCTCTTCAAATGAATTGAAGATGTACTCAGAAAAAGTGAGAGCGATCAGAGAATGGTCATAACCGAGCAACATATTTGAGGTAAGAAGTTTTCATGGGTTAGCAAGCTTTTATAGAAAATTTATCAGAAATTTCAGTGGCATATGCGCACCCATGATGGACATTGTGAAGAAGAAACACAAGTCCTTCAGTTGGATAGAGGAAGCTAAAAGAAATTTCAAAGTGTTGAAAGAAAAGATCACAGAGAAGCCAATTCTGGACTTACCATATTTTGGAAAAACATTTCAGGTGAGATGCGACGCAAGTGGATTAGCTATTGGAGCAGTCTTGAGTCGGGACAATAGACCAATTGTTTATTTCGGAGAGAAACTGAATGGCGCCAAGCAAAAGTATTCCACATATGACAAGGAATTTTATGCAGTGATTCAAGCATTGAAAAAATGGAGACACTATCTAATTCCTAAAGAATTTTTCTTGTACAGTGACAATCAAGCTTTGCAATTTATTACTAAGCAAGAAAAGTTGAATCAAAAACATGCAAAATGGGTAGAATTCATGCAAAATTTTACTTTTGTTATTAAACACATTGCTGGAACTACTAACAAAGTCGCAGATGTTTTGAGCAGAAGGAGCTTGATTGTACAAGAATTCCAGGTGGAGACCTTAGGGTTCGAACACCTCAAGGAGATGTATAAAGAAGATGCAGATTTTAAAGAAGCTTACAAGGCATGCAATAATCCTTTATTGGGAGATAGAAGCCCATGGAATGAATATTTGATTAAGAATGGATTATTGTTCAAGGGGAGCCAATTATGCATTCCAAAGTGCTCAATGAGAGACAACCTACTGAAAGAGAAACACAGTGGAGGTTTAGCTGGACACTTTGGTCACGATAAGACATTTGCATAGCTGAGCAATTCGTATTATTGGTCGAGCATGAGAGCATAAGTGAAGAAGTTTGTAAACAAATGCAAAATTTGTCAATACGCAAAAGGAAGACAATCGAACACTAGTTTGTATCAGCGATTACCAATTCCAGAGAGGTCGTGGGATGCAATCAGTATGGATTTTGTTTTGGGATTGCCTAAAACTCAAAAAGGGAGTGATTCCATATTTGTTGTGGTAGACAGATTCTAAAAAATGGCACATTTCATACCATGGCAGAAGACAAGCGATGCCACACACATCGCCAATTTATTTTTCAGAGAAGTAGTGAGACTACATGGATTGCCAAGGAGCAGAGTTTCAGGCAGGGACACCAAATTTGTAGGACACTTTTGGAGGACTCTATGGAAGAGGCTAGGGATGAACTTATCCTTTAGTTCAACATATCACCCTCAAACAAATGGATAGAGTGAAGTAGTAAACATGAGTCTGGGAAACTTGTTGAGACGTTTAGTCACTGAGCAAGGTCGACAATGGGATTGGATTCTGGCACAGGCAGAATTTGCATTCAACAATTCAGTGAACAAAAGCACATGAAAAAGTCCATTTGAAATTGTGTATGGTATACAGCCAAGACATATTACATAGTTGAGAGATTTGAGTCAAGATGAGTTCAGAAGTGTTGGAGTAGAGGATTATGCAACAAGAATGCAAAAACTCCATGACAGAGTTAGAGAGTAGTTACAGGACAACAATCAGAAATGCAAGAGAAGAGTTGATCAAAGGAGAACATAAGTTCAATTAGAAGTTGGAGATGAAGTTTTAGCTCATTTGTAAAAAAAGAGATTCCCAAGGGGAACATACAACACGTTAAAGATGAAAAAGATAGGACCATGCAGGATTCTTAGAAAATTCGCAGCCAATGCTTATGAGATTGAGTTGCCAAACAATGTTGGGATATCATCGATATTCAATGTTGCAGACATGTATCCTTATAGGAGAGATGAAGCAGGAGAATCAGATGATCAAAAAGAAATTCAGTGGGAAGAGCAATTGCCCACAGTAGAAAAACCTCAGATGGAGAAAATTATCGAACAAAGGGATGGAAAGAAACTAGGCGGAAGACATATCCTGAATATTTAGTGAAGTGGAAAGATCATCCAATGGAAGATGCAAGTTGGGTCACAAAACCTGATATTTTGAAGCATGGAAAGACAATGCAGGAGCTCATGGACAGGAGTCCATGAATTTTTTTAACCATAGGAGTATGATGTAGGAGCATTGCCTTCAAAGTCATCAACGCACGCGTGGAGACAAAAATAGGACATCTCAACAATGACATAATTTCAAATCGAGCATTTAAATCATAATTTAATGGGTTGTTGAGATATTTTTGTAACAACATTTTAAAATGTAACTTGTTTGTAAAGTCTTGAAGGACTGTAATAAATTGCAGATATGGAGTGTCGACTCTATCTGGCAATAACTAGTAGTTATTGTAATAGGAGAGAGTAGGTAATAACTTTGAATTTGAAATGATATATTTCAGAATAGAACGAGAGAGATCGTGGAGCAGTCCTTAGATAGTTTTTCAATATTGCATTGTAAGATAGAGAATGTAAGAGATAGAATAGAGAAATCAATAGAGCATAGTAGAATAGCAGAAACACTATGTNCATGAATGAACAGAGAAGACATAAATTGTCCCAAATCCTTGGATTGGGTTCATTTCATGTGTGATTGAATGAATGTTATTCTGTGTGTATGATTTGTTACAGTTCATTTCATGTATGAGTGTTCGAGAGATTAACTGCATGAGTTCGTGACGAAACTGGTCTGAGTTTCAATCGTTTCTCTTCTGATACTTATATGCAAGGTGCGCATCTCGAGCGCAAGGAGTGCGTCGACTGAGTCTAGGATTGATTCAGAGAAGTTCAGAGATTGATTCAAAGAAACTTAGACCAGGTGTAAGGTGTGCACAACGTCAAGGAGCCAACAAGCTTAAGAGAACCAATGCACCAAAATGTCAGGTGGGGGAGAAGCATTTTCTTGGCAAGAAAATCCTTCGAACTGAGTTATTCGAAATCCCAAGAATGCAAGATGTGCATGGGAGATCGAAATCCTTCCAAGGGATAAAGCTCAGAAGAGATAACACTTTTTACAAGTGTTAGTGAGATCCAGGAGTTGGATTCACAAGAGGGGCGAAGATCGAGTCTCTCAACCTTGATAAATCTTCTAAGTCTGGGAGAAGGAGGAAGTTCAGGAGAGAAGGTACAATGGCCGTAGATCAGTCGCAAGGAAGCTCTGGACCGTCGAATTCGTGTCCAGGCAACGAGAAGTAAGCGCAGGAGGAAAACAGATCTGAATCGTCAGATTTGGTGTGTGAACCAACAACCATTGGATCCGGAGGAAGTCACACGGGGGAAGCTCCGAACCCATCGGAACCGTCCATCGGAGAGGGCATGTGGCAAGCGCACAACATTTCACTGACTCACAACTTGAAAGGGTCAAAAGGAAGTCCGTGAGGTTTCGCGAAACACAAACTCTCTAAAGGATTATAGCCATTGATCGTTCTGAAATCATCGAGATCGTCCGTTGTCAAGGGAGACACATGGTGAAGAGTCATCGTTTCGTTGACTCGCAGAGTGAAGAAGTCAAAGAACATAATCAGGAGAATTTGCGAAGAGCAGATTTGCGAGAGGATCATAGCCGTTGATTGTCCCAACGCCATCAGGGCTGTCTATTTTGGAGGGACGCATGGCGAGAGACCAACATTTCGTTGACTCGCTAATAGAGAATGTCAAAGGAGCAGAGTCGAGGACTCACGAGGTCCGAACTCGTGATATGATCTGAGCCATCAAATCATGAGAGAAATGTGACCGCATGCCTACGCAAAAGGCGTATTGCGAGTTCGCGTATCGGGATTCCTTGGAATGAGCCTCCTCAATCCTCTCGATAGTCAATTCTTGATGAGGGATGAGCGTTGGTTAGCTCCCCTCGAATCTTTCCCCACGTGACCACCACCTGTGACCATCGGCTGAGCCCAGAAATGTTCGTCGCATTTCAGGACCTCGTGACTTCCATGTATGGGTCCACTCTAACTCTCCAATCCCTGAGTTCTGAAAGGGGCTAATGTTCCTTATCTCTCCCTTTGGTCTCTGTCTAGGTGACCCTTACCTATGACCTGGGGATACTTCTCCGAGCACGTCAGGACTTTGCGTTTCGCGAGATTGAAGCTCAACCCCCACGCTTACCTTTCGAAAGCCCGATCCTCGAACCTTCGATATTTCCTTCTCCCAGATCGATGGTCACGTTTCTCTCATGATCCGAGGGCTCAGATCCTATCGCAAGTTCGGACCTCGCGAGTCCTCGACTCTGCTCCTTTGACCTTCTCTAGTAGTGAGTTAGCAAAATGTTGGTCTCTCGCCACGTGTCCCTCCAAAATGGATGGCCTTGATGACATCGGGACAATCAACGACTGTGATCCTCTCACAAATCTTCTCTTCGTGAATTCTCTCGATTCTGTTCTTTGACTTCTTCACTCTGCGAGTCAGTGAAATGATGACTCTTCGCCACGTGTCTCCCTTGAAAACGGACGATCCCGATGACTTCAGAACGATCAACAACTATGATCCTTTTGGGAGTTCGTGTTTCGCGAAATCTCACAGACTTCCCTTTGACCCTTTCAAGTTGTGAGTCAAAGAAATGTTGTGTGCTTGCCACACGCCCTCTCCGATGGACGGTTCCGATGGGTTCAAAACTTCCCTCATGCGACTTCCTCTGGATCCAACGACTGTTGGTTCACACGCCAGATCTGATGGTTCAGATCTGTTTTCCTCCTGCGCTTACTTCTCGCTACCTGGACACGGANTCTCTCCTGAACTTCCACCTTCTCCCAGACTTAGAATATTTCTCAGGGTTGAGAGACTCGATCTTTGCCCCTCTTGTGAATCCAACTCCTGGATCTCGCTAACACTTGTAGAAAGTGCTATCTCTTCTGAGCTTTATCCCTTGGAAAGATTTCGATCTCCCATGCACATCTTGTGTTCTTGGTATTTCGAATAACTCAGTTCGAAGGATTTTATTGCCAAGAAAATGCTTCTCGCCCACTTGGCGTTCTTCTGTGCTGGTTCTCCGAAGCTTGTTGGCTCCTTGACATTGTGCACACCTTGCACCTGGTTCGAGTTTCTCTGAATCTCTCTCTGAACTTCTCCGAATCAATCCTAGACTTAGTCGACGCACTCCTTGCGCTCGAGATGCACACCTTGCAGACACATATCAGAAGAGAAACGATTGAAACTCAAACCAGTTTCGTCACGAACTCATACAGTTAATCTCTCGAACACTCATACATGAAATGAACTATAACAAATCATAGACGCAGAATGACATTCATTCAATCACACATGAAATGAACCCATTCCAAGGATTTCGGACAATTTCTGTTTGCTCTATTCTTTCATGAAAACAAAATACATAGTGTTTCTGCTATTCTACTCTGCTCTACTGATCTCTCTATTCTGTCTCTTACATTCTCTATCTTACAATGCAATACTGAAAAACTATCTAAGGACTGCTCCATGAGCTCTCTCGTCCCGTTCTGAAATCTATCCTTTCAAATTCAAAGCTATTACCTACTCTGTCCTATTACGATAACTACTAGTTATTGCCAGATAGAGTTGACACTGCATATCTGCTATTTCTTACAGTCCTTCAAGACTTTACAAACAAGTTACATTTTAAAATGTTGTTACAAAAATATATCAACAACCCATTAAATTATGAGTTAAATGCTTGATTTGAAATTCTGTCATTGCTGAGATGTCCTCTGTTTGCCTCCACGCGTACGTTGTTGACTTTGAAGGTGATGCTCCTACATCAGAATTCCTACTTGGCTTAGGCAGAGGTCCTCACAGAAAAGGGAGTGTCAGGTGTTATAGCTCTCTGATATATGTGTGGGGTCCAACAATAGTACTTGGTCCAATATCTCAGGGCACTAACTAAAGAGGCTTGACCATTCCCTTAGTCGTACTATTCGACTACCCAGGTATTAGAGAGTGATCTCCCCGATTGTTTTTCTCGGTGTACTATAGAAACAAGACGCCAAATGGTTTACTCGGTTGGTCTTAGGATTCTAGGGGGTCTCCCGATATACGCTAGGTACATGGGAGCTCAAATCCATAGTAGTGTTGTCTAATGCGCAACCGTTCGAAAGAGGCCTTCCGATATACTCTAGGTATGTGGAAGAACCACACTGTCCCTCGGTTGTAGCATTGACAAGTAATGACAACTCCTACGTTTAGAGATGTCAGAATACGTCTATACCTAAAAATACCTAAGATTCTCCGAAATTTACGTGATACTCCACTTTATTCCACTTTTTGAATCACCCCAATTGGATCTTCTAGTCAAAAGATATGCAAATTGCCAAAAAAAAATGCACCTTTTAAAACACTGATTTGGAGACTATTCTACTAGTTGACCTTTCTTCTGCTATTGCTCTGCAATTTCAAACCTTCTAAGTCTAAACTTTCGTCCTGAGGTATCCTGATGTGTCTTATTTCCAACCCCACAGGTTAGACCAAGATTGGATTCTCCAAGATAATTTTATGATAACTTTCCCAAGATGTGTTGTTTTTTTCCCTTTAAAGAGAGAAAACTTGTACGACCTGCCGCGTGTCAATGTCTTCACTTCAAAACTTGAATTTTGCACCAGTAAAACTTCGGTCCATACCATAACCAATGGAACAGGTCTCATTCAATTTGGAGGTCTATAGCTTCAGATATAACAGTTTTCCGAAGAACACCTATTTTAGACTGAAATTTGGACCAACCAAAAACCCTAATTTCCTCAGAGAATAAATTTCAGAGTCTAATGAATCAAGGGCTGAAATTTGTACACAAAGTACCTCACTATTCCTCCTTCGTATTGTAAACATTTCATAATCTGAAACCAAGCCAAAAAAAATTGGGAGCAAAAATTCCAAGAAGACCCGTTTCAGACTAGTTTCAGAACTAGTCAAAAACCCTAACTTGAACAACATGTAGCTCCAAACATATAACGAACCAAGATCTGAAATTTGGACCCTAGTTAGCTCTATATGTTGCCTCTGTACCATATAAATTCCAGATATCGAAACCTTCCATAAAAAAAGTTGTAGCAAAAATGCCAAGAAGAGTTTTTTTGAAGAGGCCAGTCTTGAGGATTGTCTAGCTTTGATACCAAATGTTAAGAACCAAATATCAAAATAACATAAAAACCTCAGAATAAGTACTCCACGCCTTGACAAAGAGAGAAATTCAGATAATAAGCCTCTTCGAGGGGACAACTTTTTTATACATCACATGAATTCACAGATACAAGATGATTCCAAATGAAAAGGTCTCCTTGGCATATATAGGAGACTAGGAGGCACAATTACAACTAATGGACCCAAGCCGACATAAATAAAATAACAATATTAATGTAATATGCCCCAATTAAGGAGTAATGTGCCACAATTTAGGGCTTAACAAATATATCATAAGTTATCCCCCATGGCACAAAAGAAACTTCACAAGATAAAATTCAGAGCAGGATTGATCAGATGATTGAGTCAAATGAAAATAAAAAGAAAAACATTAAATCAGAGTATGAGGTATCAGGGTAAAGTCAAGAGAGCCTTTGACACATCATCTCGGCCAAAGACTTTTCAGAAAGGTGATACAACGCTTTTACGTGATAAAAGGAGAGAGAAGGTAGGGAAACATTGAAAATTTGACATTGTATGGATAGGGCCTTACATCATTCATGACATGGTTGGTTTGAATTATTTCTATCTCAGCCAATTGGAAGGTGAAAAGTTAAATCTACTAGTGAATGGGAAACTCCTCAAGTTATTCTTCAATGGTAACATCTGATACCCAAGGGGTATCCATGTAAAATCATTTAATCTAACCCTTTTTCCTTGTATTTTACTTTTTACTTCTTCAACATTTCACTTTCTTCTCTTTCATTTCAACATTATTTTTTGTATATATATGTGCACTTATACTTTATTGATGGTTTCTATATATTTCATGTACCACTAATAGTTTTTTGGCAAGACATTTGTCCATTGTGAAAATCACAAATTCTAGAGTTCTCGCATGCTTTCCAAAGATCAAGCACATGTCCCCATATGGAGCCAGTTGTTACCTCCCCAGTTGCACCAGGAAGGATTTAGGATGATCCTCAAAGATCGAACAAGGAACTTGTTTGAAATTCAAAATTTAGAAGTTCTGTCAGGCATTATTGCCCCTTTATTTCCTTTTCTTCTTCTTCTTGTACACATGTTCCATACCCCCATGGGGGGAATTGTATAAAATGTTCCATACCCCCATGGGAGAATTGTAAAATGATCTTAGCACAGTCTCTTTGTATGTGTAAAATACTTATCTCCCTAAGACATGGTTATTAGTGCACAACTTGAGAGTAATGAGCCACTTGGTCCATTATACCCTCGCTCTACCTATATAATGTTATAATTTTTTCACCTTACTCTCCAAAGTTGGGTATGTCCCAATGGATAGGCCTTGGCATAAATTTCTTTCCTAGAGTCTAGTGTCAAACAAACACCATGCTAATCAAGTAGTCCGTAGTCTTATGGACATGCATTAGCTCTTTCTAGGATTTTTTTCTAATTTTTAACGTAAAATTTATTGTTAAAATGGGATTTTACCTTGTAAATTCATGTAAATATTTAATAAGTAGTACTAGGAGGTGTTTAACACCTCAAGGCATCGCTTAACCTCGTATCATCTCTTTACTTAGTACCCCCTTTCGAAAGAAAATAATTGACTTTTAATCGATAAACATCAATTGTTTCAAAAAGGTGATTTAATTACCTCTTATTTTAAGGAAACATGTCGAGACATGCTTTTGACTTGTCTTCAATTCACTCTACCTCATTGGTTGTTAGTGGATGTTGACGTTAAGTAAGGGTGAGTTAACTGTTGAGTTGATTAAACTTGGTGGAGATCTGAAGGAGAGGTGCACCCTCTCTCTTTAGAGGTGGCACACTCTCTTTGAGGGAACCAATCCCAAGGAGGTGCACACTCTTGAGATAGGTGGTGCCTCTCTCTCCCTTTCTCTTCAATTTTGGTGAGTTAGCCTTAGTTTTCCTGAGATGTGGCATATATCCATCCTTCCATTTGGCTCATCTAGATTTGGGATGTGCCCCCACTGAATGCCTCTTCTTTATTTAAGCAAGTTGACCCTCTCCTTTCTCCGGGTTAATGAGAGTTTGGTCTTTTCTTGTTGATTTGTAATGTATTGTTATACTCATTGGAATGGAATAAGACTTTGGAGGTCACAAAGGTGTGTTATACATTTGTGTGGATGTTTGATGTCTTATGACATACCCAGGTAATTGCAGCTTCAGAATTCTGTGTAATGAAATTGTTATTTTGGCTTTTGAAGGGGTGTTGTCACCCAGTGGGATATTATCTTTTAAGTTACTTTACTTCTAAGATCTTCTTGATTATTTACACTAGCAGTTTAAAATTTATTTCTTTTCAGTTGATTAACATACTATTTGAGCTTCTTTTGTAGGTATCATCGATATTTAACGAGTTTTTGCAAGTTTATTAAGTTTCATAGGTCCTCATGCATGGATAAGTGGCTTGCCTAGCCTAGCGTAACCTTCCAAAAACTTCAAACCTCTTGATCAAGCTTCTCTCTCTCTCCAAAAAATTAAAACATTTTCTAGTTACTTTCCTTTGCATGAAAGTAGATCTAAGTTTTAAATATAAATCATAAGTATATCTTCACTTTTGCATGCATGAATGCATAGATCTATATTTTGCACTTAAAGTTTGTATCATTCAAAGTAGATCTAGCATAATAAATTTGATCTTTTTAGCAAGTTTAAGAGCTAAAACTTAAAAGCTAAAAGGTAGATTCACTTAAGATATTTAACTTACATATTGTGGAAAATATTAGTGCCTATTTGTTAGTTTTCTAAACAACAATCAAAAGCCACTAAGAAACTTGACTTATTGCTAATTTTCTTAGTCTTTTTTGTTAACTTTTATTCTAATTTTCACTTGGTAATTTTTGCACAAGACTAACAATTTTTGCACGTTGTCCCAACAACATTTTGGAAAATATTCCATCAAGTTTGCTTGATGTTTTTGTATATTTCATGAACAACGAGAAGGATACACTTCCCAATTTTCACGGATCCAAGGCATCCATGACCTCCCATAGTGCCTCTTCTTCATTCTTTTCACTTTTCTAATTGATTTGTAAGTTTGATTGGTCCTTGGATTATAAACACCAACAAACCTTTCCTTTCTAAGATTGTAACTTGAAGGAGTTAGTGGGATAACCCACTAGCCCTCTCATCCCCCTTACCCCATGGGGATTGTGTCATTTTTGCATTCATTTTGAATCTATCCAAATTTTTCTAACTAAACAAGATAAAATCAATCTAAAACAAACCAAGACACAGAACAAACCATTTACTTTCCAATTTAGATTAGTTAGTTTAGTTTTCATTTTCAAGTTCATTTCAATTTTTTTATTTATTTATTTTTATTTTTTCAAAGTAACAAACCTTCCCCATGAAGGTCCTATTATGCTCTCGACCTCGCAAGAATAGCTTGATCTTGGCATGATCAGAAAGGAACTTGGTTCATGCAGAGTATATTAATTAGGTATCTTTTTTTCCATTATTGCTCAATACATGATCAATACTAGCTAATTGCTTGTGAGTTCAGGGGGATATTCATTGAGACTAGTTCTCTTCCCTTTGGAAGTATTTACAGTTTTGCTTGTACCCATTTGAGGGATAATAGTTAAAAGGAAACACATGATAAATTAGATCTTCCATTTCTCGTTTACAATCTCTTGCAATCGTGAGTGGATCAACACTATCAATCCATCTCATTGAATTAACTTAAATCCAAGTGAAATCCTTTAATTAACTAAAATTTTCAAGAGAAATTCAAAACATTTATCTTGTAGCAATACACATCTTTTGACACTGGTCTCTAAACAATATTTTCATTTTCTTATTATCTTCTGCTTTGAAGTATCTCCTTTTCTTATTACCATTTGCATAAACAATCTTTGGATGTGTCATTATATGTTGCTAGATTAGTGTTTTTTGCTTTTGTTTTATTATTTAACTCCTAGAATTTCTTGTACTTAGCTTAACCAACCTTAGATTATTTTATTAGGGACTACTCCCCTTGGCTTCGCTAGGAGTTAGCCTAGAAGGAGGAGTCGAGTATCAGGTGATAGCAACCCGAGTCGAGACTCACCGCCAAGGACGCACCCTGTGGATTGAATATTCCTTCCACGCGACCTGAGGTGCGGATTAGGCGGCGACATGACTCATAGCCTAAAAAATCAAGGTACAGTTGTTGTGGGAGGAAGTGATAGTGTTGCATGTATTTCTCATGGATGGAGTAGGATTGAGGGAGTGCAATTTTTCAGGAAAATCATCCTTTTATTTTGGAAGCTAAGTTCAATGTTACATAATCTTGTTTTTGAGCAATTATTTATCTTCAAATTGAGAATGGTTGAATTTGTTGCTTAATGATGATTTGTTTGTTTAACAAATGCTAGACCATTGAGGACTAAGTAGGGGTGATACTTAAAATGAATGAGTAAAATAAATTAACAAGGTTAAAATGAGTTAGTAAAAAGGTTTAACAAGGTTTAAATGAGTGAGAGAAAATTAAATAAAAAAAAATTGTGTCATAACAAGCCACTACATATGAAATAAATTTGAACTTTGAAAAAAACACAAAGCTGATTTAAATCGAAGTTTTGGATTTCAACATAAATCAATGATGAGAAAATTTGATTGATAAAATTTAAGGATTCATGAATGCTCTATTAGACCTAGGCTCTTTAATTAAACTCATTCAATGAATCAATATGATGCTTTAAAATAAATGGTATAGTAACAAGAAAACTATTAGGGTAGAGGATGTTATTTACCTTCAATAATGGAATTATCAATAGAGATAATACCATTTTTCAAAATTGATTGTAGCATATTGTTTTATTTCAACTATTGTTATCAACGTGTATGTATGTGAGAAATATTTGCAAGTTGGAATGCTTAAACAATATGCAAAGATCGTGTTGCAAATCACTTTGCTTGAATTTTGTTCTATATCCCACACAAATAATTAACTTTGCAACTATTTTTGGGTAAGTAAAAGGTGAGTGTGTGTGTGTGTATGTTCAAAATAGTTAATTTGTATTAAGTCAAAATATGGCAGCCAAACCCATAACAATAGTACACAATTTATATTAATATAATCATCAAAATAATTTAGAAGTTCGTTCGTTGGGATTATCAGTTTCAACCATGTCTTTTGCTTCCAACATTCACTACTATACTATCTAATGCACTATCCCCAAAATAACAAATATTGATAAAACATTAACCACATTTCAAACAAAATGTAATGCCCACCTCGAGCAGTAGTTATAGATTCCACTTGAGTTGTAGAACTTGAGTGTTTTGTTGTGTTCTATGGACGTCGAGGAACTTGGTGAGGTGAGTAGACCAAGGGTTTAGTCGAGAATTTTCAAATGTGGCAGGTGCATGGCCATCTCTTCCAACATATGTTTTGCAACTTCAAGTTTTTCCTCTTTATCTTTAACCCTAGCAATTGAGAATTGAACCTCTAACTCCCACTCATTTAAATGTTGTATATAGGCTCAAGTCTCTTGCAATTTGGTTAGAGGAGCTAGTTGTTTTGGCATTGGGATTGTGTGGGCGACATGATCATCTAGTACTAGCTGCATTTTACTTGTGTTGCTAATGAGGAGGCTGAATCAGTTATGCTCTCACTATTGCAACTTGCTTGGCGAAGCTCCCTTGTTTTTTCTTCCACCTTGTATTTTAAAAATTGCGGGTTCATGTGTTAGTGGTATTTTGGAAAACAAGTGTACAAGAAACCTAATCTACTTGGTTGTGTAATTAGATGTAGAGAATAATGAAAATAAAACAAAATACAATAATATAAGGGCACATGCAAATAATTATAGTGTACTTAACCACACAAATTTAAAGCAATCACACAAAATGTAGTGCAAACCCCAAGAATACAAGAGCAAAGAGAGATAAAATGGAGAGCTATGTTCCCTTGCCTCTTCAAGGGGGCAACCTCCAAGAATAATGCTCCAAATAAAATAACAATTCTTGACAAAACAATACATAACCTTCTACTTAATATATAATTATCCATAGAAAATATTAACTACATATGGGCCCTTTATAATGACGGTCGATCAACTAATTTGGACCTTATTACTAAAAATGACCCTTTATTATAATAAGTGACAACTAGCTAACTATTTAATGGGCATTATTCAAGGAATGTGGCCTCATACATTAATAAAGTATCTAAGTGAGGGGGTTAGGGTAGGACCCTAACATGCCCTACCCCTTTGAAATCAATGTTCTCAAGGATGGAGGAGAGGAAATTGTTGTAGAATCGTTGTTGGTTCCCATGTGGCATCTTCTGGTTGCATATCTTTCCACTGGTTCAATACTTCCTTGATCATTCGTTGGTGCAATTGATGCTATCTGGTATCCAATACTACTTCTGGTTGAAGCCAAATGGAACCTTCTTCAAGTTTGGGTAGGTTGGTTTGCACTTTGCAATTTGATTCTACAAATTTCTTCAAACAAGAAACATGAAAGACTTGATGAATATTGGAGTGGGTTGGGAGAGCCATCTTGTAGGCGAGATGACCAATGTGTTGTATGATCTAATAGGGACTATAGAACTTGGGAGCTAGCTTATGGGGAGCTTTATCTTTGAGTGATTCTTATTTATAAGGTTGTATATGAAGAAACACTTGATCCCCTTCGTTAAAAGAATGTTCAGAGCTATGTTGATCAAATTGTTGTTTCATTCAATTTTGCACCATAAACAAGTTGTCCTTGAGGATAGAGATACTATCTTTTTTGGTGTGAAGCTTTCTATCTACTACATGAACCATGGAGGTTCTTGGCACATAGGATGCCATTGATAGGGGGTTTTGGCCATTTACAACATCACATGGTGTCATTTTGGTAGCTCCATGATAAGTGGTGTTGTACCACCATTTAGCTAGGGAAAGCCATTATTCCCAGTGGCACAACTTTTCAGAAGAAAAAACATCTCAAATAGGTTTCTAGGAACTTGTTGACCACTTCTATTTTACCATTAGTTTGAGGATGATATGCAATGGTCATATCTCGCTGGTACCTTGAAGTTTAAATAGTTCCTACCAAAATTTGTTGGTGAATGCAGGGTCTCTATCAGAGACAATGGAATTGGGCATACCATGTAGCTTAAAGATATGATCCATGAAGGCTTGGACCACTAAGGAGTGAAAGAATGATCCAGGGCATACAAATGAGCAACTTTTGAAAGATGGTCAACAACCACCGTGATGACTGGTTTTTTTTCCTTCTTTA
Source organism: Picea sitchensis (assembly GCA_010110895.2). Lineage (NCBI taxonomy): Eukaryota > Viridiplantae > Streptophyta > Pinopsida > Pinales > Pinaceae > Picea > Picea sitchensis. Next base: position 12,784 of record SNQJ01S0156052.1, on the reverse strand, counting down.
GGGAGTCCCATGATAAAAACCATTGAGATTTCTATCCAAATCTGTGTTGGGACTAATAATGTTTACAATTCCCCTGGCATCTTCATTGTCTCTCCCTTGTTTCTTTGACAATTGTCACATGTTGCTACTGAGTATTGGATATCTAATTTCATGTTGTTCCACTAGAAGAATGCAAGCCTAGTTCTTTCATAGGTTTTATGAAAGCCAAAGTAACCAGCTAGTGACGATGATTCATATGGCATTTTTGAAAGATTCAAATATTATACATATGTATAGTACTCTAGGTAAATATTTTGATTTGGAAAACCATACATATAGTCTATAGGAGAATATTCAATTAAAAACATATAATTTGATATTAAAACTTGTAATTTTATGGTGAATACTATCAATTTGATCATATTTATGTTAAAAATAGGTGATTTTTTAACCAAATTGGTGAATATTTTTTTTCTTCAGAAAATGGCCAAAAAATAGCCAATTGGAAAAATTTCACCTCTAGAAAATACCCTAGATGAATGTAGCTCCTTTAAGACTTTTTTTTTTTAGGGACAAATCTTTTGCCAGAACAATGTGCCCTTTATATTGCAATGTATCTTGTTTCCATGTATAACTTTTAGATGGGTTGGCATCTACTTGAATTTGTTGGATGAGTTGCCTTAAAGTACCATTTTCTAGCCATTCCTTGCAGGCCTCCTCGAGCCATCCTATACGTGATAGTGATAAGGTAAAGAGTGATCCATCCTCCTTGAATTATTTGGATAAAGCGTCAACCACAAAATTCTCTTTACCCTTCTTATTTATGAACTCATAATCACACCCCAACATCTTGGTGACCCATTTATGTTTCTTTGGTGAAGACAACCATTGTTGAAGAAAGTACTTTAGACTATGATGGTTAGTCTTGATTTAAAAATGCCTCCCTGTGAGATATGGGTGCCAAGTCTCCACTGCATGAAGGATAGCCATAATTTCCTTCTCATATGTGGGTTTTCCCAAATTGCAGCCACACTTGTTTACTAGTGAATGCCAATGGGCATCCTTCTTGCATTAATACTTCTCTGAGACCTATCCTTGAAACATCACATTCGAAGAAAAATTCTTATTAAAGTCAGGTGTTATCACTGAAATTTCGTCCGCACATGGCGACAAGAACTCAGCATCGTCAAAACAGGAATGAAGTCATTCATGGCACATGATTAGTTCCACAACATTGCAAAAGGGTCAAAACCTATACAAAGTAACCAAAAATTGAAGGGCGCTTTACAGAATCTGGGCACGCGCGCATATGCGCAGAACAACAACGTACAATGCGCGCATACGCGCACGATGCGCGGCTGTGGGGCGAAAAACCCGTGCACCTACTAAACGACACATTTATTGAAATTGGTCGGCCTCCCAACAACTAATGGATCAGCTCCCAAGCCGATTTGACATCAAATCTGAGCTGAATCTGCATGGTAGGCTGGTCAAAGACCTAATTGAGCCTTAAAGAGCCCCTTTTCACACCTCAAAGGAGTTACATAATCACCTAATGCAATGCTATAAAAATCCATGAAGAAACATCATTTTCTCAAGGAATTTCATGTATTGTTATGCTTCTAAGATTGTTAAGGACTCACTCTTTGACAATTACACATTTGACACCATTTCATAGGGCTATCCACCTCTCTCTTGAGTGGGTATGCTTGGAGTTCTTTCACCATCATTCTCATTTTCTTATTGTAAGGAGAGCAAGTTTGTGAGGGCCTTAAGAGCCTTCCTTTGGAGGAAGAAGGAACCACAGTTCCCTTTCTTCATCATGCTTTGGATTTCATCAATAGACCAGCTCAAAACATTGGTGATATTGGTCTTGTTGTCTTTATTATTTCTTTTTCCATATGCTCATAGTTTTAGTTTGTTTTAATTTAATTCTTGTTTATAGTTCTATTTTATTTTCTCTAACCCTTTCCTCTACAGCTGTCATGCTCTGCAAGACCCAACAGGGCATGTAAGCACCCTTTATTTGCTCACCAAGTGACGAATTGGGTGCAAACGGATCTGTTATCACTGAAATTTCGTCCGCACATGGCGACAAGAACTCAGCATCGTCAAAATAGGAATGAAGTCATTCATGGCATAGGATTAGTTCCACAACATTGCAAAAGGGTAAAAAACTATACAAAGTAACCAAAAATTGAAGGGCGCTTTACAGAATTTGGGCGCGCGCACATATGCGCGGAACAACAACGTACAATGCGCGCATACACGCACGATGCGCGACTGTGGGGCGAAAAACCCGCGCACCTGCTAAACGACGCATTTATTGAAATTGGTCGGCCTCCCAACAACTAATGGATCAGCTCCCAAGTCGATTTGACATCAGATCTGAGCTGAATCCGCATGGTAGGCTGGTCAAAGACCTAATTGAGCCCTAAAGAGCCCCTTTTCACACCTCAAAGGAGTTACATAATCATCCAATGCAATGCTATAAAAAGCCATGAAGAAACATCATTTTCTCAAGGAATTTCATGTATTGTTATGCTGCTAAGATTGTTAAGGACTCACTCTTTGACAATTACACATTTGGCACCATTTCATAGGGCTATCCACCTCTCTCTTGAGTGGGTATGTTTGGAGTTCTTTCACCATCATTCTCATTTTCTTATTGTAAGGAGAGCAAGTTTGTGAGGGCCTCAAGAGCCTTCCTTTGGAGGAAGAAGGAACCACAGTTTCCTTTCTTCATCGTGCTTTGGATTTCATCAATAGACCAGCTCAAAACATTGGTGATATTGGTCTTGTTGTCTTTATTATTTCTTTTTCCATATGCTCATAGTTTTAGTTTGTTTTAATTTAATTCTTGTTTATAGTTCTGTTTTATTTTCTCTAACTCTTTCCTCTACAGCTGTCATGCTCTGCAAGACCCAACAGGGCATGTAAGCACCCTTTATTTGCTCACCAAGTGACGAATTGGGTGCAAACAGATTGGCGACCATACTGGGGAGTTGGTATCAATTCCTCTCTCATTTGGGTTCATTTTGCTTTCCTTTTGATTTCATTAACTTGCAGGTTCACAAACCGGCCTCTGCCGACCTGCTAACCAGTCAATTCACAAGAAATTGGAGAGAAATCCATCCGGATTTTTCTTCTCGGACTTTTGTCACAGGCGCGCGGTTATTCCACCCCACAGGCGCGCATCGTGCACACATGCGCCTTTTCAGTAGTTTCTTCCTGCGTGCATGCGCTTTGTCACTCAATTCTGTCAGCACACAGGCGCTTCATGCGCTTCTGTCTACACTAGGGGTCGCGCATCTGAACTTAATTTTACATTGTAAGGTCTTGGATGTGGGGAAAATCATTTTCCTTCTTAAGAATGATGATATGCATGCTCTAAATACTACACCACTTAGACCCCTCAACTTATAAAGGGGATAGTCAAACAAACATAAGCACTTAGGTGGATAAAAAACAATTTCCCTTATGTGCTTTTTGCCACATGGATGGCTTGCTTTGATCTATTAATCTAAGTTGAACATCAATTTTAATCACATCTAAACTCACATTCGGGACTATAATTTGTAAGTAACGATCTTGAGTATGCTCTTCTCTTGCGCCATCAAGCGATCTTAAGAACCAGAAAAGGATTGCGAAAACGATCTCATCTCCCTTAACAAAATTGCAAAACTTTTAGGAGAGGACAACGGCCCTTTCGGGACCCCTCTTAGCTTCATTTTTCAAACACATTCTTGTAACGGGCCCATACATGCCCACATGTCACAAAGCTAGAGTAGTGTTTGAATTTCTGCTTTCTTAGATAAAAAAACTAGGAGAGTTTAAATATTTGTAACAGGCCCACACATGCCCACATGTTCAATCTAGGATAGTTTCATGCTTTTTCTAGATTAACTCACACATAGGGAGTTAAAGGATAGTAACGGACCACAATGTCCACATGCTAGTCTCCTAGGGCTTTTAAAAATTCCGCAAGGTTGTACCAATGACATCTAGCTAATTAGGTAATCACATTTTTGTAAGGACCAAACGAAGTCCACATGCAGCAAGGTGACATCTAAATAACTAAAATTTGGTACACTTTTCACTCACACACAAAAGTCACTTTTGCACTCACATAGCCTCTTCTCAAAAAGTGGAGGTCTAAGTAGGTTTCCTCCCAAGGGATTCTGAAAACATCCCATCTTTTCTTGATAAGACTATCCACTCCCACTTTTAATCAAACGAGGTTGATTTTCTCCCCTTGCCTCACAAAACAACTTCATCTAAAATCTTTTTAAAAACTCACTAAGTTGTCCTCCACAGGAGGTGCCGAAAGAAAATTTTAGTCTAGGTAGGATTTCGGGCGTAGGCATCCAAATAACCCCCGTTATTTGGTTCTCACATTCTCAAACATAGAAGTTGACAAATAGGGAACTTC